>CAMRHE010000238.1:2285000-2507500 GCA_947044405.1 Leptodactylus fallax | reverse complement strand
AACACAATATAGTCCATCATTGATCAGGAGGACATGCGGTTGATGCTACGGGGAAGGTCATGTGAGTGCTCCATATGTACAATGTGCCCGCGGGTGGTGGGAGAGCCGTGACAAACCGCGACGTCCACATCGATCTCTTAACAAGCACATGGGACGCAAAATCTCGGGGCAGACTAACTGCGATGGAGTAGATGAGGCCACGCTACAATACTAGACCCAGCCTGGTGACCTAAAATATAGCTGAAAGGCCATGTATAGATGTATATGGACGGGGACCCCTTTATAATACAGAACGGGCGGCGGTCTACTCTGCTGAACCCAGGATCCCATAATGCACTGCTATCAGTAAAACCAGAGAAGAACCCCAAGACCAGTACGATAAAGTAGCGCACAACTTGTAAAGAAGGCCATACCATGCTGACACGTCTGTCCTCCTTTCCCAAGGTTACAGTGGCATTGTGAGCCCCCGCGGTCATAGTCATTAAGACAGAAGCTATCGGCTGGGCAGACGGTTTCCTCACACGCCAGATCGAAGAGTCTTGGAGGAGAAACCATAGTGTTCTTCTTAGCAGGTCTTGTGGTTGTGGCTCTAGTGGTGGTGGCTCTAGTGGTGGTGGCAGTCGTGGCAGTAGTTGGAGGAGTTGTCGTTGGTTTTGCCATGGATGCAGAAGTCACAGTGGTCGCCATAGTGGTCGTTCTCAAAGGGATTATCTTTGTGTAGGTCCCCGGTGTCATCTTAGATTCTATCACAATTTTCTTGTTGCCTCCTCTGGTGCGAGAAAGTGGTTTGACCTGTCGAGACATTAACAGAGACTTTAGAAGTCCTCCAAGAAGAGGAGACAAGAACATCCCTACATCCTGCCAGGAGGTCCCGAGCCAAGAATCACTGAGACCAAAGTTATCTACCAAGATAAGGAAGACCTTCTAGGGAGACCTAAATGCTGTGGACAATGACCATTAAAAAAATTCACCAAAAATTATTTTGTTTGTCCACTCAACCAAGCCAAGTGTGCTGTCCAAATCAGAAGACAGGCACATTCTTATGTATGCATGTGTAGGGACAAATTAAGGTGCTAAAAAAGGGTCCATCGTCTGATGGGCTCACCATGAAGACAATAGGGCACAGCGATGGGCTCCTACATGAAGATCACATGTGCCCATTTTTGGGAGATCGGGGAGACTAGAAAGCAGAATATGCACAATTGTTGGGCTCATGTCCAGTCCATTTTATGTTGGACACATCCCCATTATTATGTATTTGAATCACAAATAGTATACATCACCCTCTACAGGGCACCCCAAAATAAAGACGAGACCCTACATCAAACCGAACCACAACCTAAACTCCCTAGAAAAACAGACCACATATCAGACCCCCAAAAAATCCAAGATCAGACCAAAGATGCCATAAAAAAACAAAAAAAATGAAAAAATACAGACTCAAGACCAGACCCCAAAAGTTACAAGTCCCTGACCACACTGCCTAAAGATACAGCCCCCAGGTGCCCTAAAAAGCACCCATAAAACAGACCCCATACCAGACCCCCCTAAAAATCCAAGATCAGACCAAAGATGCCGATAAAAAAAAAAAAGCCTAAAAAATACAGACCGATGACCAGACCCCAAAACTGACAGACCCCAGACTATACCACCTAAAAACACAGACCCCAGCTCCTAAAAACACAGACCCCAGCTCCTAAAAATAAAGACCCCAGACCAGACCTAAACGACCCCTTCACATAGTACAATATTATCTTCAAAAGGGGTTGCTAGGTCTGGACACTCCAGGTTTTTCATATGACCCATGACAACCAGCCAGGGTGTCCTAAGGAACCCAACACTTCAAATTCACCTTTGTAGAGGGTACCCATGACTATTCTGCAGAATCTGAGGTTCCTTCTCCTCCTCCAGCCCCTTAAGTGTTTCTTGCCAGGTTTCCTAGATGTTACCTCGCTTCCTGTCTGGGTGACCACCATCTCATTCCATGTATCTACACGTGCCCAGGTAGTCACAGGAAGTTCTATACGTTAGATTACCTCTCCTGAGGTCTTGTTTCAGGCTCCTCCCACTTAGGATATAGGAATCCATACAATCAAGACTATAGGGGGTCAGTGCAGGAACAAGAAAGATTGGGGGACCTCTAAATTTCTAGATCAAAGACCCAATAATAATAATTAATGATACATTTTACTTATATAGCGGCAAAATATTCTGCAGATATTTATAAATTGGGTTAACCCCTCACTATGTTTTTGATGTGAACCCCCTCCCTCTTCTTGTATATCACCGTAGGTCACTTCCTATCCCCCTATGGGATCTCATGCTCTTATATGTCAACTCAGACAGCAAATTAGTTCAAGACTTCGCTTCAGTACACACTCGCCTCTCTGACGTTCTTGGTAAAGGTTAGAGGTATTGGAGTCTTACATTACTACGATCCATATATCATATCTTAGACCTTATTTTATAATCCAACATTACCTGAAATTACAAGAATTGTCCTCATATAGGAATCATCTCATATTATATTCAGTTGTTTCTGAGTTACCTTGTTCTATCAGATATCTAAGGTTGAGTTCACACCTTATATTTTTTTATATGCTTGTAGTGCAATCTGGTCATATCTGCCATCTACCTCTGCCTGTCATACTGCTCTATCAGGTCATGGATATTGTGCTCTACTGTCTGTTCCCGGCCAGTCTCCTGCACCCGTGGGCTATTTAAGGCATCTTCTCCCACAGAAAGGCACCTGAGCAATAAGGTTTCCTGATTTTGGATCTGTTTTATGTACCTGATTCCGCTTGCCCTGACCTCTACCTGAATTACCATTATGAACAAACTCAGCCTGCCCTGACCTTTGTCTGGATTGCCATTATGAATGAACATTGCCTGGCCTGACCTCTGCCTGGATTACCATTATGAATGAACATTGCCTGCCCTGACCTTTGTCTGGATTACCATTATGAATGAACATTGCCTGGCCTGACCTCTGCCTGGATTACCATTATGAATGAACATTGCCTGCCCTGACCTTTGTCTGGATTACCATTATGAATGAACATTGCCTGCCCTGACCTTTGTCTGGATTGCCATTATGAATGAACATTGCCTGTCCTGACCTCTGCCTGGATTACCATTATGAATGAACATTGCCTGCCCTGACCTTTGTCTGGATTACCATTATGAATGAACATTGCCTGGCCTGACCTCTGCCTGGATTACCATTATGAATGAACATTGCCTGCCCTGACCTTTGTCTGGATTACCATTATGAATGAACATTGCCTGGCCTGACCTCTGCCTGGATTACCATTATGAATGAACATTGCCTGCCCTGACCTTTGTCTGGATTACCATTATGAATGAACATTGCCTGACCTGACCTCTGCCTGGATTACCATTATGAATGAACATTGCCTGGCCTGACCTCTGCCTGGATTACCATTATGAATGAACATTGCCTGACCTGACCCTGCCTGGATTACCATTATGAATGAACATTGCCTGACCTGACCTCTGCCTGGATTACCATTATGAATGAACTCTGCTTGTCCTGACCTCTGTCTGGATTACCATTATGAATGAACTCTGCTTGTCCTGACCTCTTCCTGGATTACCATTATGAATGAACTCTGCCAGGCCTGACCTCTGTCTGTATTACCATTATGAATAACCTCTGCCTGCACTGACCTCTGCCTGCCTGGTTTACTATTATGAATTAACTCTATCTGCCCTGACCTCTGCTTTGATTACCATTAGGAATATACTCTGCTTGTCCTGACCTCTGCCTGGATTACTAGCATAAATAAACTCTACGTGCCCTGACCTCTGATTGGATTACCATTATGAATGAACTCTACCTACCCTGCCCTCTGCCTGGATTACTACTATAAAGCAACTCTGCCTGCCCTGACCTCTGTCTGCCTGGTTTACAATTATGAATGGCCTCTACCTGCCCTGACCTCTGCTTGGATTACCATTATGAACAAACTCTGCCTGCTCTGACCTTGGCTTGCCCCTTGTCTACATTTTTGTCAGTCCCTTTGTTCTGAGGCTTCACTCAACCTGGTGTTAGCAACCTGGTAAAGTGAAGTCCAGATCCTCCACATGGATACCAGGGGACTACTTAGTCAACACCCTTAGGAGTAGCCCAAATCACACCAGCAATGTTACAGTGATTACATAATAAATATTACATTTACAAAAATTAGCAATTTGGCCAAGACATATCAATGCACCATGAAAGTGATAACCAGGGGTGCAGAGATCACAGATGCATCTCGGACCTTGGCATAATGTCCTGACTGGTCACATAGTAAATTTGTAATGACATAATATTATAAAGATAATAAACTCTGCTGTAGACTTACATCATCTATGTAGATATCGTCATCGGAGTCATCAATGTTGTATCTATCATCGTCCCCTGTTCTAGGGTCTGTAACATATCCGTCCACGTAACCTCCAGATCCCAGCTCATTGCTCCCTGCAATGAAAAAGACAGCAGGTAAGAAAGGGACAGAAAATGACTAGGATGACCTATAGGGGGCACTGCTATAGAACAGAACTGAAGGAGTGGATAAGATATAATTATTATAGACTACAACCCCCTTTATCTGGTATAATGGGATGATGCTGGTGATAGTAATATTCCTTTCAAAGAAATCACATAGTGTAGCATCGACAAGAGTAGCCGCTGAATGTGTATGTTATGAGCAGGACTAGGGGCTGTGGACTGCAGAGGTCAGTCCACCCCACACAAAGATGGTGGGAATTGCTATTTAACCATAGAAATTATACAGCCACCACTAGGGGGAGCTCCTTGCATATGGATTTATACAGCAACCACTAGGGGGAGCTCACTTCACATGAATTTATACAGTCACCACTACAGGAAGCTTAGGGCATATGGATTTATACAGCCAACACTAGGGGGAGCTTAGGGCATGTGAATTTATACAGCCACCACTAGGGGGAGCTCAGTGTATATGGATTCATATAGCCACCACAAGAGGGGAAGCTCCCTGCATGTGGATTTATACAGCCACCACTAAAGGGAGCTTAGAGCATGTGGATTTATGCAGCCACCACCAGGGGGAGCTCACTGCATATGGACTATACAGCCACCACTAGGGGGAGCTCAGTGTATAGGGATTCATATAGCCACCACAAGAGGAGAAGCTCAATGCATGTGGATTTATACAGCCACCACCAGGGGGAGCTCACTGCATGTGGATTTATGCAGCCACCACCAGGGGGAGCTCACTGCATATGGACTATTCAGCCACCACTAGGGGGAGCTCAGTGTATATGGATCCATACAGCCACCACAAAAGGGGGAGCTCAATGCATATGGATTATACAGCCACCACTAGGGGGAGCTCAGTGTATATGGATCCATACAGCCAACACAATAGGGGGAGCTCACTGCATGTGGATTTATACAGCCAACATTAAGGGGTGTTTAGGGCATGTGGATTTATGCAGCCACCACCAGGGGGAGCTCACTACATATGGATTATACAGCCACCACTAGAGTGAGCTCACTACATATGGATTATACAGCCACCACAAGAGGGGGAGATCACTACATATGGATTGTACAGTCACCACTAGGGGGAGCTCACTGCATATGGATTTATACAGCCACCACTAGGGGGAGCTCACTACATATGGATTTATACAGCCACCACTAGGGGGAGCTCACTACATGTGGATTATACAGCCACCACTAGGGGGAGCTCACTACATATGGATTTATACAGCCACCACTAGGGGGAGCTCACTACATATGGATTGTACAGTCACCAATAGGGGGAGCTCACTACATATGGATTGTACAGTCACCACTAGGGGGAGCTCACTGCATATGGATTATACAGCCACCACTAGGGGGAGCTCACTACATATGGATTATACAGAAACCACAAGAGGGGTAGATCACAACATATGGATTGTACAGTCATCACTAAGGGGAAGCACCCTGCATATGAATTATACAGCCACCACTAGGGGTAGCTCACTACATATGGATTATACAGCCACCACTAGGGGTAGCTCACTACATATGGATTATACAGCCACCACTAGGGGGAGCTCACTACATACAGATTATACAGCCACCACTAGGGGTTCTCACTACATACTGATTATACAGCCACCACTAGGGGGAGCTCACTACATATGGATTATACAGTCACCAATAGGGGGAGCTCACTACATATGGATTGTACAGTCACCACTAGGGGGAGCTCACTACATATGGATTATACAGCCACCACTAGGGGGAGCTCACTACATATGGATTATACAGAAACCACAAGAGGGGTAGATCACAACATATAGATTGTACAGTCATCACTAAGGGGAAGCACCCTGCATATGAATTATACAGCCACCACTAGGGGTAGCTCACTACATATGGATTATACAGCCACCACTAGGGGTTCTCACTACATACTTATTATACAGCCACCACTAGGGGGAGCTCACTACATATGGATTATACAGTCACCAATAGGGGGAGCTCACTACATATGGATTATACAGCCACCACTAGGGGTAGCTCACTACATATGGATTATACAGCCACCACTAGGGAGAGCTCACTACATACAGATTATACAGCCACCACTAGGGGTTCTCACTACATACTGATTATACAGCCACCACTAGGGGGAGCTCAATACATATGGATTATACAGTCATCACTGGGGGGAGCTCATTACATACTGATTATACAGCCACCACTAGGGGGAGCTCACTACATACTGATTATACAGCCACCACTAGGGGGAGCTCACTACATATGGATTATACAGTCCTCACTGGGGGGAGCTCACTACATACTGATTATACAGCCACCACTAGGGGAGCTCACTACATACAGAAGCATCACTGGGGAGCCCCTGCATACAGATTATACAGCCACCACTTGGGGGAGCTCACTGTATATATTTATAAAGCTTGAATCCTAAAATCTCGGTGCAGTGAGCTCCTCCTAGTGGCGGC
This sequence comes from Leptodactylus fallax, assembly GCA_947044405.1. NCBI lineage: Eukaryota > Metazoa > Chordata > Amphibia > Anura > Leptodactylidae > Leptodactylus > Leptodactylus fallax. The sequence continues at coordinate 2,500,489 of CAMRHE010000238.1, read as the reverse complement.
TGCAGGCACATGCTGTCATTATTTGATAAGCAGGTTAGTGCCGAGCCCCTTCTCAACACAGGCCCCATGGTAATTCTGCGCTCGGCCTCTAGGGTACACATGCTACCCGCATTGGTGCCTCCTGAGGATACAAAAATGTTGTTTCCCGCACATTCCCTCCACATTTGGCTCAGAGATAAATCTACGTAGAGAAACATTTCAGATTTTTCCAATCAATACGATGAGCATTGGAAGTGAATTCAATTACAGCGTCTATAATAGGCCTTGTGCCGGGCGAGGACGTAACGATCGCTCCACAGGACTGATCGATGCCAACATCGCGCCCCCTCCCCGTTATATGTATTTCCTGCTTATTATAACCTACCGCTGCCTTTTCATATAGTTGTGATGGATTGAAAGACAGAAGGCGCCTTCGATGTCGTCTGCGGCGTCTCTTGTGTACGGGATTATGGAATTAATGAGAGACCATTACATAGAAATAGTCAAAGGAGGAAAATAAAACGTAAAATCCACAGACAATCAGAAGTATTAAGGTGGCGGTCACGTCTCCTCATTTTACACAACGACTCAAAATACACTGCTCAATGGCGATCGCCCACAAGACGAGCGGATAATGGGAGATGATCAGTGTAATAATGGACGAGATAACAAGTATTTAGTATGGGGCGGCGCACAGGATTGCGGCATAACTGTGGTATTACCGTGACTAGAGTCACCTCTGTATTCAGTAAAACCATGTTCACACTACTGCAACTATTACACAAGTTTCTCCATATAATCACCTCCCCCACACATATTCAGCTTACAACACAATACAAGGATATACGCCATACCCAATGATCCTGGATTTTCTCAGCTATTTGACTGCTATGTTACATGTTACTTTACAGTTACTCTTGGCAGAATAACATATAAAACCAGTAGTAGTAATAATGGATAGGAGAGGGGCAGACAGCTGCTTATTGTACACGCTCACAGCCTGAGAGACAAATGTAAAATGTGCGGAAGCCATAATGGGACTAATACCAGCAGAAAAACTGATAGGACATCATGGATGAGGCTTACAGAGTCATAGAAGAGACTGCCCAGCAAGACCCTGCTGATAGTTCAACTGGTCATGAAAACTCAGGTACCCTTTAAGGTTTGCAGCAGTTACTATGACTTGCAGATAACCCCACATCACCATGGAGCCCTAGCCATAAAATGAAGCTCAAGCGTAAAATCACTTTATTATATGGTTCTACATTGTAAGCAATAAGCTATATGATGGAATTATTATATCCTTCTCCATCTGTATAGTGCGGTGTTGGGAGGCTGAAAATACTAGAGCACGAGAGTAGTGTGACATCACTGTGTGTATTATCTCTGTACTGTGACATCACTGTGTGTATTATCTCTGTACTGTGACATCACTGTGTGTATTATCTCTGTACTGTGACATCACTGTGTGTATTACCCCTGTACTGTAACATCACTGTGTGTATCATCCCTGTACTGTGACATCACTGTGTGTATTATCTCTGTACTGTGACATCACTGTGTGTATTATCCCTGTACTGTGACATCACTGTGTGTATTATCTCTGTACTGTGACATCACTGTGTGTATTATCCCTGTACTGTGACATCACTGTGTGTATTGTCTCTGTACTGTGACATCACTGTGTGTATTACCCCTGTACTGTGACATCACTGTGTGTATTATCCCTGTACTGTGACATCACTGTGTGTATTATCCCTGTACTGTGACATCACTGTGTGTATTATCTCTGTACTGTGACATCACTGCGTGTATTATCTCTGTACTGTGACATCACTGCGTGTATTATCTCTGTACTGTGACATCACTGCGTGTATTATCTCTGTACTGTGACATCACTGCGTGTATTATCCCTGTACTGTGACATCACTGCGTGTATTATCTCTGTACTGTGACATCACTGCGTGTATTATCCTGTACTGTGACATCACTGTGTGTATTATCTCTGTACTGTGACATCACTGTGTGTATTATCCCTGTACTGTGACATCACTGTGTGTATTATCTCTGTACTGTGACATCACTGTGTGTATTACCCCTGTACTGTGACATCACTGTGTGTATTATCCCTGTACTGTGACATCACTGTGTGTATCATCCCTGTACTGTGACATCACTGTGTGTATTATCTCTGTACTGTGACATCACTGTGTGTATTATCCCTGTACTGTGACATCACTGCGTGTATTATCTCTGTACTGTGACATCACTGTGTGTATTATCTCTGTACTGTGACATCACTGTGTGTATTACCCCTGTACTGTGACATCACTGTGTGTATTATCTCTGTACTGTGACATCACTGTGTGTATTATCCCTGTACTGTGACATCACTGTGTGTATTATCTCTGTACTGTGACATCACTGTGTGTATTATCCCTGTACTGTGACATCACTGTGTATTATCCCTGTACTGTGACATCACTGTGTGTATTATCCCTGTACTGTGACATCACTGTGTGTATTATCCCTGTACTGTGACATCACTGTGTGTATTATCTCTGTACTGTGACATCACTGTGTGTATTATCCCTGTACTGTGACATCACTGTGTATTATCCCTGTACTGTGACATCACTGTGTGTATTATCCCTGTACTGTGACATCACTGTGTGTATTATCCCTGTACTGTGACATCACTGTGTATTATCCCTGTACTGTGACATCACTGTGTGTATTATCTCTGTACTGTGACATCACTGTGTGTATTATCTCTGTACTGTGACATCACTGCGTGTATTATCTCTGTACTGTGACATCACTGCGTGTATTATCTCTGTACTGTGACATCACTGCGTGTATTATCCTTGTACTGTGACATCACTGTGTGTATTATCTCTGTACTGTGACATCACTGTGTGTATTATCTCTGTACTGTGACATCACTGTGTGTATTATCCCTGTACTGTGACATCACTGTGTGTATTACCCCTGTACTGTGACATCACTGTGTGTATTATCCCTGTCAGGCCTTATATCTTAGTATATTATATTGTATATTATTTGCACAGTTGATTTATTATCTTTTGATACATTAGAGATATAAAAAAAACTAGTTACAAAAGTATGAGCACCCTCTAAGCCTACAGTTAACTGTACAAATGACCGGACTGTGATGATTCTGCGGGTCTAGGGCATTCTCAGTGTCTAAATTACATTCACAGACAAAAGTTTTAAAATAGTTTCCAGAACGTTGCAGAGTTTTTCTTTATTTTTCCTGCTTTTGTCTGGAATAACAAGTCTCGCGGGGGACATTTGCAGGTCCCCAAACACACAAACCTCTATTACTATTTCTCTTGAAATGTGAATCGGTCTCATGGGGCGAGGGATGGGATATGGCGGGGTCTTCTGGGACTCCATTCTCAATAAACATCTCCCTCCCTCCTTGCTAGACCCATCACAGCCTTCGGCAAATCTACGTGAAGTTTTGTATGATTTAATTTGCAGAGGGCGCGCTCGCCGCTGCGGCCGTTTCCAGGAGTGTAAATAGGACATGCTGTGTTTTGGTGTACGAAGCCTGCGGAATAATGAGGTACGGCTGGTAGGAGGACGCCGACTCCTTCCTTTTATTTCTTCTCGTAAAAAGAAATTCTACAAAGTCGTCTTATTTATTGGCATCCTTGGCGGATCGGGATTTAGTAGCGTCTGGATGGAACCGCCATTTGTATACAATGTATTTTGTGTATGTTACACCCACTACTGAGGATTAGTACAGAAGGCAAAGGCACCGAAAGCCTGAACTAGGAACGTCCACATGACAGCCCACATGCACTTACCAACAATGTCTCATCTTTTGGGGCCTAGACCCTGTTTCTTCTGAACTGGGTGATCCAACTGGGAACTAGGGCAGAAAACTAATATAGTTTGAAATCCTGTTTGTCCAAGGCAGTAAAGGGGTTAATGTCTGCACCCATGGTGAGCTAGAGAAGAGAAAGGGTTAATGTCTGGATCCGTGATCTTCTAGGGCAGTGAAGGGGGTTCATATGTGTGTCCTTGAGGGTACTTGGGCTGTTCCTTTTAAACCGGCTGATCCATGTGGGAACTACAGAGAAATAATACATTTTGCAATCTGGGTGGTCTAGGGCAGTGAAGGGGCATAATATCACCGATGTTGTAGGATAGTGAGGGGTGAATATCTGTTTCTTTGGTGGTCAAAAGCTGTGAACGGGTTAATGTCTATATCCCTGATGGTCAAGTGCAGTAAGGGGATTAATATCAGTTTCTCTGCTAGTGTAGGGCAGAGAGAGTTAATTTGGCATATCTGGTGTCCTTGGGTTACCCCACCAGTCTCCACCATTGTTCCTGTAGCATGGGCAGACTAGAATGGGACAATCTTACTCCCCTTCCTCACAACGACTCCCTATGGTATTCATGATGTTACACAGACTGCTCCCCATGTCATCTCTCTGTCACAGACTGCTCCCCATGCCCCCTCTCTCTTCCAAACTGATCCCTATGCCCCTTCTCTGTCACAGGCTGCTCCTCATGCCACCTCCCTGTCACAGACTGCTCCCCATGCCCCCTCTCGGTCACAGACTGCTCCCCATGCCCCCTCTCTGTCACAGACTGCTCGCCATGCTCCTTCTCTACCACAGACTGCTCCCCATGCCCCATCTGTCACAGACTGATCCCCAAGCCATCTCTCTATCACGGACTGCTCCCCATGCCCCCTCTCTGTCACAGACTGATCCTCATGCCCCCTCTCTATCACAGATTGCTCCCCATGCCCCCTCTCTGTCACAGACTGATCCCCATGCCATCTCTCTACCACAGACTTCTCCCCATGCCCCCATTCTATCACAGACTGCTCCCCATGCCCTTTCTCTGTCACAGACTGCTCCCCATGACCCCTCTCTGTCACAGACTGCCCCCCTTGCCCCTTCTCTGTCACAGACTGCTTCCAATGCCCCCTCTCTGTCTAGGGTCCTCTACATTGATTGTCCAGTTTCTGTTTATTCTCTGCAGTGATCATTGAGATGAGAACAGGGATGGGATAGAGAGAACTGTGCAGCTGTAATTGAATGGCCACACAGTTCTCTCTATGATTGGGCACAGCACTTCAGGGTCACTCTGCCTGGTCATTAACAGTTAACAATGTTTACAAGATTCCAATGGGAATTGGATATATTGTAAGATCCCCACTCCTAAGCCTACTTGAAATAGAACATAAGACAGATCCAGGAACTCTCAGGTAGGAGCACCAACATGATGCTTAAAAGAAATGTGTCGCCAAAAATAACCTAATTTTTATAGTTTTCTGTTAAAAATATTTGAAAATAATTTCTGATGGGTTTTTTAATCCTCTACGCCACTATATTTTAAAAAAGTACCTGCAATTTCAACTCTGCCACTAAGCCTAATACAAGACTGACTATTGCTCTGTTGCGATTCACTTCATTTACACCTCAGACAGAATTACAACAGAAGATAACACTTGGATAACACCACTGACCCATCATTACATCACTACTGACAATAGATGATGTCACAGCTTATGTCCTCCCTGCACTAAGCATGTCTAGAAAACTCTCTCATGAGTCGGCTCCAGTCTATTGCTGCCTTTGAGCATGAGACTGCAGTAATCCCATTAGCATAGGAATTTTATGATTTTGTATAAATTTTATAGTGATCTGACCTATAAAGCTTGTATAGTATAGTAGTACAAATAATATAATATAAAACCGTATAAAACATAAAAGTAAGTGGCTACAATGTCTCTGCCCAACAAACCATACAAGGCCATGAACACTTCTCCGGCTTGCTTATTTAAGTATCACTCACTAAGGAATTTCTGCTGATATAAGATGTGAGCGGCCGGCTCGGTTACAGTCTACAAATGCAGCTCCGGCAACAATTACATCAATTTGCATTCAGGCCAAAAACAGTCAATAAAATAATCTGTGGGAAAACAGAAAAAAAAAATTCAGGTTCTTACAATGCAATGAATCTCTCCAGGTCACGGACAGGTTTGAAGGCTTCAATCATCCACAGGTTAAATGTGAGGAGTTCATGGAGGGGCATTCAATCTCCTGGCCCTAATGCCCCCGCCTGCTGCTCGCCGCAGCGTAATTCCATCTATTAATATTGCAGAGGGTGACAATGGCAATGGCCAGTGATCCAAATATAAGTCTGAGCACAAGCCTCCTGAGGAAGGACATGGAAAAGTATTTGTATTTGCTCTGAAGGCTGTACAATATTACCCGGACCTGAGATTTAATCATCTCCAGCAAAACCCCGAAGCAAAAGGAAGCTGAAAGTAGCCAAGAGGTGATTCTTGTTATAGAATACAATTCTCTACCAAGTGCAAGGGAAAAAAGTTTACAAGAGGAATCAATAATTTTAGAAAATCTACTGAATGTTTTCCTTTCAACTTCTCTTCCGTAACCTTCTATCGTCCATAAAAATAAGACTTCACTAGAGCTGCCCATATACTCTTGAATTGTCTTCCTTACCTTAGTAACCTTGTGTCCATAATGTGACAGAAGCCACCTTTTCTGAACTGTCTAGTCATCTACATACCTACCAGGTAGACTTCATGACCTCCAGTCTCTTCTATATCTACCCCTACTACATCCAAAAACATTTGATACTTCCTCCTACCAAATGCTACTTCATATTCTGGGATACTTTACCACTTGATTCTTCAACTTCTCCTCTCGTCCCCTAAGCCCACTCCTCTCCATCAGGTCACTGGCTGCCCACTACACAATAAATATAGCTCAGAATCATAATGCTAACCTGCAAAGCCTTCTCTAACTAGACTTTGGTCTAGATTTACATAACAATTTCCAATTTTAAGGTCCTATCTTACATTTAGCCTTAGCTGCCCCCAAACCCCTTTTACTTTAACCCTTTTGCTGCCAAAGGGTTTTGGATATATTGCACATCTTGTAGCCAGGCCACTTTTTACAGAATATTAACTTTAAAATGGTACCAGGATCGCAGTTCTAGGTACTATACATCCATAGATAGAGCTGTTGATATAAAGGGCTTATCTCTATTAAGTCCTTGGGACTTGAAGTTAAGCCTGTCAGGATGTATAGGATACGTCTTTGGTGTGATTGGGTTGCAGGAGTTTTATAAGTGAGATGAATTTGTGCAGAATCTTAGCTTTAAAATGGTAGCAGAATCACAGCTCTAGGTACTGTACATCCAGAGATAGAGTGGTCAGTAGCAAAGACATATCTGTATTACGTCCTTGGCATTTGAAGTGCCGCCCTTCAGGTTGTTTGATATACGTCTTTGTGTGAATGGGTTACAGAAGTTTTACAAGCAAATTCAATTTGTGGAGAATCTTAGCTTTAAACTGGTACCAGAATCCCAGCTCTAGGTACTATACATCCGCAGATAGAGTGGTCAGTAGCAAATACATATCTGTATTACGTCCTTGGCATTTGAAGTGTCTCCCATCAGGTTGTATGAGATACGTCTTTGGTGCAAATGGGTTACAGGAGTTTTACAAGTGAGTTCAATTTGTGCAGAATCTTAGCTTTAAAATGGTACCAGGATCACAGTTCTAGCTGCTATGCAACCAAAGCTAGAGCCATTAGGGACAAGGATGTGTCTTGACACTTGAGGTGCCTTCCTGTCAGGATGTATGACATGCATCCTTGGCAGTGGAAGGGTTAAAGGAGTTGTCCAGTTTAGAAATACCCTTTTCGTAGACCCTATTATAGATTTCTAAGTAATAGGGGAGGGGGAGTCTCATCTCTTGGCCACATCTGAGAGCAGTTACAAAAAAAACATCTCTCAATCTCTCTCTCTTAGTCCTGTCCTGCATTACACAGGCAACCCATTAATAAGAAAAAAACACTGTGCAATGCTAAATTTCTCCTCTGGAGGCGCTGTAGGGAACACTTATTGCCATTTTACCCCACAGATTACAGCTGTTCAGATGGGGTCCCAGCAGGAAGATGATCTTATTATCAAGGAACCCATCCAATAACCAAAGATTGCAGTCACCCAAAAGGGGCCTGAAGACCCACATAAGCCCATATCTTAGTACATAACATTTGGAGAGGGCCATACGGCATATTGGGTTTCAAAATGTTCAATCCTGGGTCACTGTCATGTTCATGGAGTCAAGAAGACACCTAGTATTTGGCAGACAGGAAGCTAATTTGTATCGCTGGCATTAAGTTTGTGCCCCCTCCAGTATATAATATACAGAGCTGAGTAATATGATGGCACATAACAGATAATAGTAACACAAGTAACACTTACGGAAAGTTCTGATGACATCACTTGGAATACTGAGCGGACTGTCTCCGAAAGAGTTCACTGCTTTTACCGCAAACTGGTACTTGGTGTCTGGTGATAAACCCTTCAGCACCATCGAGTCCATCTGTACCTGTTCTGTAATAGCGACCCAATCACTGTCTACATCCGGCCTAGGACCAAACAGAAGAAAAAGCTAAGGATGAGATAAGAACACAAAGGAAGTCTTATAGCAAGCTACTCAGGATAGAGGAGGAGGGGAGTATGAGGATGTGCAGGGGGAGCAGGACTCACAGGCTTTCTCTATGAGTGGGGGGGGGAGCAGGACTCACAGGCTTTCTCTATGAGTGGGGGGAGCAGGACTCACAGGCTTTCTCTATGAGTGGGGGGAGCAGGACTCACAGGCTTTCTCTATGAGTGGGGGGAGCAGGACTCACAGGCTTTCTCTATGAGTGGGGGGAGCAGGACTCACAGGCTTTCTCTATGAGTGGGGGGGGGGGGGGGGGGGGGGGGCCCCCGGGGGGGGGGGGGGGCCCCCAGGCTCTCTTGAGTGGGGGAGCAGGACTCACAGGCTCTCTCTATGAGTGGGGGGAGCAGGACTCACAGGCTTTCTCTATGAGTGGGGGGAGCAGGACTCACAGGCTTTCTCTATGAGTGGGGGGAGCAGGACTCACAGGCTTTCTCTATGAGTGGGGGGAGCAGGACTCACAGGCTTTCTCTGGGGGGGGGAGCAGGACCACAGGTTCTCTGAGTGGGGGAGCAGGACTCACAGGCTTTCTCTATGAGTGGGGGGAGCAGGACTCACAGGCTTTCTCTATCAGTGGGGGGAGCAGGACTCACAGGCTTTCTCTATGGCGGGGGGGCCCCGAGGGGGGAGCAGGACTCACAGGCTCTCTCTATGAGTGGGGGGGGAGCAGGACTCACAGGCTTTCTCTATGAGTGGGGGAGCAGGACTCACAGGCTTTCTCTATGAGTGGGGGGAGCAGGACTCACAGGCTTTCTCTATGAGTGGGGGGACACAGGACTCACAGGCTCTCTCTATGAGTGGGGGGAGCAGGACTCACAGGCTCTCTCTATGAGTGGGGGGACACAGGACTCACAGGCTCTCTCTATGAGTGGGGGGACACAGGACTCACAGGCTCTCTCTATGAGTGGGGGGAGCAGGACTCACAGGCTCTCTCTGGGGGGTGGGGGGGGGGGGGGGGGCCCCAGGCCTCTCTATGAGTGGGGGGACACAGGACTCACAGGCTTTCTCACCAGCTTTTTACATGTTTTGGAAAAGTTGGGTGGCAGCTAAAATAGCCATCACTACACTTCCACAGGGTTACACTTCTATTATTCCGTGTAGTGTACATGACGTCACTGTCAGAGATGGAGGGGAGGGGGCTAATAAAGATTTTACATTGGGGACAAGAAGCTTCAATCTACGTCATGACCCCAAAATATAAGAACAAATAACCTCTCAGATTAACCCATCATATGCAGGAAGATGTTGAAGACAGTGAATTAAACACTGCGGGTAGACACTTCCTCGCCGGCCTTGAAAGAGTCGCCTTGTGAATCACTTGCTGCGGTACAACATCCATTTACAGTCACTAAATGTGGATGTGCCCCAGGAGAGACGCTCCGGAGAGAGACAGAGATTTATACAGCTCAGTGTCAAAAGATCAGTACACAAGAACCATCAGAGAGGAGCCGCCATGAAAGTCCGCAGCCGCGTCACACAGGGATATTTCATGTCGTCCGCTCCGCTGCAGAACTTCTCGCACTTTCTTCTTCTTCTTATGTTGTTTGCTGGTTTTTATTACTTTAGGGTTTTTGCTTTCTGAGTACAGATAGATTTGTTCTATAGGACAAGCCTTAGGTCATAGAGTGCCCAAAAAGAGACAGCCATCGCTGATACATTAGACAGGCAGGTCATAAAAAGAGGCTTCGACCTCAGTGGCCCTACTGAATGAGGTGCCCTTAGTATTATGGCATACAAAAGGGGGTATCTCCATAATGACCATCTCCATGGAGGGCCCTTGTGTATTGGGATCACAGTATTAATAGGGATCAGACTATTTTGCAGTCCCAGCAGTTACAGCAGGAGGACGGCGGGGTGTAGCGGTGTAGCGGTCACACATTTGGGCATTACCTATAAGATCATTATGACAATGCAGGATATAGTGCTCAGGGGTCAGATACAGCCTTCAGGTTGTAAAGGGTTTGTCTCTGATAATTGTGCAGGAATAGCGCCACTCTTGCTATTGGTTCTGTCTGGTATTACAGCCCAATTCCAGCCAAGTAAATACCAGACACAGAACATTGGCTGGTCCTGAATTTTTTAACAGACCCAATAAATCGGGACATGTCCCAGCTCTGCCAAAAAAAGGTGAAGATATTTACCCATCTTGGTATTTTGACCCAGTTTGGGAGGGCCTGGGGCCAGTTTGGGGAGGTGGGACTTAAACATTCCTATTCCCGGAACACAAAGTTGGTAAGTATGTATTTATTCTGCTGGAACATTTTTACAGGACTGTCAGATGAATTGGACCATGAAAGAGGCGGAGTTTGTGCAAATTTTGTCTACAGGGGCTTCGATTTTGGACTCAGATCTAAGTAGAGTGGTGGATCTTCCCCGGTGTTTTCTCCTGCCTTAGTTTCCATATCTGTAGAAGACGTTGTAGACAAGGACTTGGCTATAGGGGACGCAGCGGTAGCAGTGGCTATGGGACTCTGGACCATGAGGGGTCCGAAAAGTCCCTCTGACACATAAATGATACCACTATTCTAAATGCCACAGGATAGGTCGGACCCCCATGACAGATTTTACACTTGGGTCCAGGAACTTCAAGTCCATCTGGGTGGAGAGCAGGATGTAAGGCTTGTCTGTGGCCAATGGATTACACAAGTGGAGTTGGATAACCTGTTTATAGGGCAGTAAAAATGGAACAAACTGTTCCTACACAATCCCAGGATTTGCGCTGCTCAAAAACAAACCACGGAATAATCACAGGGTGAGAATAGTTCAGGCTTTATTAGGATAACGCGTTTCGGGATTTACAGCGTTCAGGAGAGCGCACCCCTTCATCAGATCTTTGTAATGTAGGATATACAATGAGCCAATGTTTATAGGGCAGGTGCTAGAAAAACTGGAGGGTGGGGAAGGGCTGAAGGTCCTCAGTTTGATTTAGATCCTCCCTTCTTAGGTTACGCCCCTGAGGATTTCAATCTCTGCTATAGGGGATCAGAACTGAGTAGAAAAGCAAGAGGAAAAATTCTAATAGTTGCCCCGACATTTTGTTGCAATTGCATCCAGTCTAGACAATGCCCTGTGAGCTCAATAATCTGGATTCCTGACTGATATATTGTAGCAAACTAGCAGAGAGATTTGTGCAGCTACAGCTAATGTATCCAGTCTAGACAATGCTCTGTGAGCTCAACAGTCTGATACATTGTAGCAAGCTACCAAGACATGATACAAATTTGTGCTGCTACAAACCTTCTATACGCCACATAGTAATACTGAATCGGGGAGCTGCCTTCACCGCCGCCTCGCTTCCATGAAATGGCTACCTCCGTGTCTGACACGACTACGATCTGCGGCTGCATCGGGGGATCGGGCACCAGGCACATATCTGTAGAGAACCAATAGAGCAGGTGAGCTGTGTCTACACCGGGCATAATGAGGACAGAAAGGTGTAATGGATGAATGTGAAGTGAATAACTACCTATTAACCCCCGCCGCCCTGCCTCCCCCGGGACACATCGGGGGGTTCGATCTGTAAGTGATTACCGCATTGATTCACAACATTCATTATGGCTCATTTGTAAAGTAAAACCCTGGTGAAAATCAATGTGTAAGCGGCCGGGTAACAAGTATGTGCTCTGCGGAGCTGTTATCTATGTGTCCCCAGAGCCAGACGTAATAGTCTGCAGGATAGAACCAGGGCTGCGGCCCTCAGACACTTCTACACCTGACATGACTAGTGTGCCTTTTTATAGCCCACATTACACTGCTACAGGCATATCCTCTGGCAATGTAATATGCACAGAGGGACGCACGGATTAAGCCGCCACCAGCGGACCTGTCAGCAATAGACGGATGTATCTGCAGGGCTCTAGTCCGGGAATTTTTGCAATCTGATTACATTTATGAGATATTACAGTATATCAGGCGGTACAGTTAGTTGGTTGGTCTCTTACCTAACGATAGCGTTGATACGTCCCTCGGCATACTGGCCCGTCCTTTACCTGCCCAGCTATAGGCTCCGACACTGACCCGGTGCAATGTCCCTGGCTGTAAATCATTCAGGACGACTTTCTAATAGAAAAGACAGAAATATTTATGTTTGCTCTCTATCCTTATTTGAGGTCACCAATATCTGATCAACCCTTGCTGTTTGAAGGGGATCTTTCACCACCTCCACCAACTCCAACTCTTTGCATCCTTCAATAGGCCCCGCTCCACTGATTCTGGTACATTTGGAATTTTTCCTCTAGCCCCCACCATTCCCGAGCAATCAGTGCAGTTAGTTTCAACACTATTATGCTCCCTACTGTCGGGTGGGCGGTCCCTGTCTTTCTGTACTAGACCAGAACCGCCTACCTGACAGTAGGGAGCATAATTGTGCTAAAGTTTACTGCACTGATTCCTCAGGAATGGTGGGGGCTACAGAAAAAATTCCAACTGTGCTGAAATCAGTGGAGCGGGGCCTATTGGAAGGATGCAGAGTTAGAGTTGGTTGAAAGGGTCTTAACAGCACTTTTGGCTGCATGTATAGATCTCAAACGATCAGGTCTAGTGGCGATCAGCCTCATCTCGATAGTACAATGAACTGGCTTGCATTTTGCTTGGTTAAAAATTATTTTAAAAAAGTAAAAAAAAAAAAAAAAAAATAATAATCCCCCTGCAATACCAGTAATGGCCACTAGTTGATAAACCATTCAACCCAACAGTACCATAAAGCAGCCTGCATTTTGGTCATCATTCACACATACATTCTTTTTTGACACAAACAAAAAATCTCAGTAAAAATAATGTCAAAGAAACCAATATACATAGAATATAAGAGAACTGAAAATCCAACAAAATATGAACTATGATAGAAGGGTGGTTGAGCATGCCCACTATTGCTCCAGTCACTGTCTATGAGACCGATGGAGTCCAGTGCTCGTCTTTCTTCATCAGTCTCATGCACTTGACTTCATGCAGAGGGATCTCAAGTACCCTGTTCTGGCAATGAATGGGGGTCCCAGTGCTCGGACCCCGCACCGATCCAGCAGTTATCACCTATCCAGTGGATAACTCTTCATAACTAGAAAACCCCCTAACAAAAAATTTACAAAAAGTTCCATCAGAAAACAACGATCCTCAGCCCCGATGTCACGTCCGCCACCCGGTGAGTCAGAGAGACTGGTGTTTTTTCCCGTCTCTGACTGACAGATGGCAATGACGCTGCAAAATTCATCAGAACATTCTTGACGAACGTCCATGTGTGAACGCGATGACTCAGGGATACGGCTGCTGAAATCACAGGAAAAGGAAAACTTCTCTGCGTACCATCTGCTGCCTTCTTATATTCTGCCAATATCGAAGAGAGAGGCCCTATAGCAGAGACTGACATAGGGATCGCCATCGTGGGCAGAAAGTGTAGCTATGAGTCTGGTGGGGCATGTTCTCTGAGCCCTCAATGCCTGGAGGATGCCAAAAAGTCAGTCCTCCTTGGCTGATACAGTCTTCCTTGGCTAATACAGGGCAATCTAAGGTGTCTCTGACCTGTTATTTTTCCATCTATACCTTTACCAGATCCAGTTCCTCTGTAGATGGGAGTCCTGCACATGTTCTTCCACCCAGGGCGATGGGGCAGAACATGTAGCTAGGGGTCTGGTAGGGATGTTCTCCGGGTGCTCAATGCCAGTGGGGCACCAAGAGCCAATCCACCTTGGCTGGTGTACCTAGATACAGGGAAGCTGCATCTTCGCCCTGGGTGAGGGGGTCTGGGGCCTGTTACTTCCCCTTCTACAGTATATCCTTACCAGACCCTTCAACCAATATCCCATCTTATGACATGGTAACAATGCATTTCCTCTGAAGTTGGGAGTCCTGCACAGTAGCAATGGTGCAGAAGGTGTAGCTAAGGGTCTGGTGGGGCATGCGCTACGAGTGCTCAATGCCAGTGGGGTGCCAAGAAGCCAGTATGCCTTGGCTGCTGTACTAAGATACAGGGCAAGCTAAATCTGTGCCCTGAGTGAAAGCATCTGTGGTCTGTTACTATCACCCTCCATTACCCTTACCAGGACGATTCGCCCAACTCCACACCCCATGACTTGGTCTCAATCGATTAACTCTGTATATGGGAGTCCTGCACAAGTTCTCCGACCAAGTAGCAATGGCGCAACAAGTGTAGATAAGGGTCTGGTTGGGCATGTGCTTGGGTGCTCAATGCCAACTCAAGAAGATAGTCCAACTTGGTTGATGCACCTAAATACGGGGCAAGCTAAATCTTTGCCCCGAGTGAAGGGATTTGGGCATGTTCTTCCCCCTCCAAACCCTTACTAGGAACCTTCGACCGATATCTCACCCCATGACTTGGTAACAATGCAGTTTCTCTATAGATGGGAATCCTATACAAGTTCTCCCGCCCAGTCGCTAAGGGTCTGGTGGGGCACGTTCTCCGTGGGCTCAATGCCAGTGGGGCACCAAGAAGCCAATCCACCTTGGCTGGTGTACTAAGATACAGGGCAAACTAAATCTTTGATCTGGGGCCTGTCAATTCTCCCTTCATACCCTTACCAGACCCATTAGCCCATACCCCACCCCATGACTTGCAGTCCCCCCATCGATGGGAGTCTCCCACCCAGTAGCAATAGTGATGAGACTGAGGACCCCCACCTTCCCTTGCTACAAATTCTGTAAACAGCGCCTTATAATAACCTGTGATATAATAATATAACACATATATACGACATAGCCGCGGCCAGACACTACTTACAAACATCTCCATCGAATCCAGTTGCCCCTGAAATAGAAATTTCCATTGTTACTTTTATTTACAGATACCTTTACATCAAGTCAAGTACATCGAAAACGTCGCAGCCTCCATTAGCGATACAGACATCTACAAAAGTCTCAATAGCTACAGCAGTAAAAGTGCACTCATCTCCGAGGTCACAAAAAGAGCACATCTCGGGTGTAAGTCAGCAGGAAGCCATAGGGTCCTGCCCGGAGACAATACCAATAAGTCATGGCCACAAGTAGTATAAATAGACCCCGCTACAGGATGTGCCAGCAAATAACTCTAAGTGACCTCTAAAGAACAGGGGAAAAGTAAGAAAAAAACAAAAGTTCTAACCTTAAAGGGGACGTGTAGGATAAAGAGTAAAAAGAAAAAGACAACATCTGCATCAGACGTGTGAATAATTCTGTGCCCAGACTGTGCATGCAGCAGCTCTCTCCCCCTCTATCCTAGCAGGAAGTCTCAGGAACAGTGTCCCTTCTGTGCTATGTGCTTGGGAATGGAAAGGGTTAAAACACCGGGTTGGGGGCAGCCGTACCTGCCTGCACCATTAGGAATTTTAACTCTATAATTTCCACCTTACAAGGACATAGTGTGCAGAGCCAGTCTGGTGCAAAGAGAGGTCCTTCACCTTCCCTTAGGTCCTGCACCACATGCATATAACGGAAGAATTTTGGGGACTGCAATATTTAGGATAGGCCATCCATATGTCATCTGTGGGGTCTGCGGAGCTGAAGGGGCTGCAATGCTGTAACCATTGTTTACCAGGAACAGTGCCACACATTTGATTATGGCTTTGTCTGGTACTGCAGCTCAGTCTCACTCACATCACTTCCATAACCATATGCATGGCTTGGTACCAGGTAAACAATGTCTGAAGCATTAAGGATCTTTCATGCAGACCCCAACATAGCAAATATTAAAGGGGTTATCAAGAATTTAGGGAGAGTTACCCTGCATCCTTTGGATAGGTGGTATTTTTTTGTTACCCCTTTAAGAGCTTCACAATTACTCTAGACATACAAGGTCCACTCATTATAGATGATCCCCCGGTGCATTTTGCAGAAGAGTTATTTGGGATGCCGCAGCTTTAATAACCACCGATCTTTAATCATTTATGGCTGTAATCCTATAAATATTCCCGTAATTGCGCAACTTACCATATTCAACATCTCCAGTTTGAGGGGAACGTCCTGAGTTTGCTGTTTCACGTGTTTGCCGTTAATTACTTCGGTGTAGAAAACCTGCGAGAAAAACTTCAAGAATTACAAGGAAGCAAATAATAACTTATTAAACTTTTAATATTGCGATAATGAAGGTGTCAGAAACGTCAGATTAATAACGCGCAAGAAAACCTATCACAGAGGGGAGAAGATTAAATATTTAACACATTAAAACCACCCTGTAAGCTGAAATATCACCGCAGTGACCGACCGGGGCAAGAAATGTACAATAAATCATGAAAACTGGAAAATCTATGAAAATGTTAAAGATTACATTATAGAGAGGCGGTAACTATATGGGTTATACGGGGTGTGGAGGGTGTGCCATAACAAGTATGTAACAGCAGGGGGCGCCATAACAAGTATGTAACAGCAGGAGGCACCATAACAAGTATGTAACAGCAGGGGGCGCCATAACAAGTATGTAACAGCAAGGGGCGCCATAACAAGTATGTAACAGCAGGGAGCACCATAACAAGTATGTAACAGCAGGGAGCACCATAACAAGTATGTAACAACAGGGGGCGCCATAACAAGTATGTAACAGCAGGGGGCGCCATAACAAGTATGTAACAGCAGGGAGCACCATAACAAGTATGTAACAACAGGGGGCGCCATAACAAGTATGTAACAGCAGGGGGCGCCATAACAAGTATGTAACAGCAGGAGGCACCATAACAAGTATGTAACAGCAGGGGGCGCCATAACAAGTATGTAACAGCAGGGGGCGCCATAACAAGTATGTAACAGCAGGAGGCGCCATAACAAATATGTAACAGCAGGGAGCACCATAACAAGTAGCTAACAGCAGGGGCGCCATAACAAGTATGTAACAGCAGGGGCCACAATAATCAGGGAAAATACACTCTAATATAGCCCCCTTTAAAATCATGTTAATATATAGCAGAGCCAAGTCCTCCAGAGTGGGAGTCCACTATCCTGGCTATATAAGAGGGTCCATAGTTAAAGATATTGTCCTAGATTAGAAAAATATATATTTTTTTCCAATAACAGCGCCACTTCTGTCCACAGGCTAAGTGTGGTATTGCAGCTTAGCTCCATTAATGTGAAATGGCCTGAGTTGCAATAGCACATACAACCTGCGGACAAGTGTGGCGCTGTTTTTATAAGGAAGTAGCCATTAATATTCCATTCCTGGACAATCCCTTCTGTATGACGCTTGGTCAGTGATGTCCTCGTGCCTGCACACATCCCGGTAAACATCTTGTGAGATGACACGCCGCGTCTCCGCTTTCTACACCTAATGATGAAAGGGCCGCGTGTTTGGCGTCTATTGCGGAGACACAATCATCTTTCTTCTTTCATCTTTCTGCTCGCTCCTTCCGGCTACATCCTCTTATTGATTAGTCTGTCTGCCCCATTGTTACTAATTAGGTGAAAATTGTCATCAAAGTGTAGCGGCGCCCCCTGTGGGACCCTCATCTGCTCCCGGTATTATCTCCAGAGGATAAACTCATTTTCTGTTGCAATAAATGGCAGCGCTGTACGTCGCCTATCTCTCAGCTTCGATCCACCAAGCCCGGCTCCGGCTAATGATCCTGCAGGTAAAATCCTCCTCATTGCTGTCTGAGCCGTTGTGTATTTCGCGCCCGTTCACACTGGACTTCCGGCACCTGTAATTTATGATTTAATTTTTCATCAATACGTGTAATTGCTCTCTCACTTGTAGCCAATTCCAATCCCCGGGGGCGACGTACAATTAATTTTTACTGCAGCTTCTGCTGATAATTTATTAACCTTGTCTCTCATTGTTTGGTTTTGCGTTGGATTTATCGTAGCGGTCGCGGTTTTGCGGTGAATTTATCGGAGCGGCCGTAGTTTATGCAGATGGGTTTTAAATATGTGACCCCTGAGAAACAAAGAGGATGAAGAAACGTATCAGGCGAGAGAGAGGACGCCATAAAACACGCGGCTCTATTACTCCACGTTGTCCTCTCCACTTAGGCGACTGATGGATGGGACTCCGCTACTTACCTGAAGTCCATTAAGGCAGCAGTCACTTAAAGGGAATGTCCACCCCGGGCAACTTTTTATAGGTTCTCGTTCCTGCACTGATTAATTTCTCACTATATCTTTATAATGGTCGGAGCTTTGCTTTACTGATACAAAGCGCCAAATCCCCTGGCGTATGTGATGTGGAGTTGGGTGTGGTTCTGCTGGAAATGTCATAGACACAGAAGGTGGGGCAAACAATCCAGTCTATTATCGGATCTTCCCCTTTCGGAGAGGCATGCATGCTGGATAGTTTCAGATTAACTGCGACATTCCTTGCAAGAACAATAATGTAACAGTCCTTAAAGGGAATGTCACCCAAACCTAACATGTCACCCCAGCCCCACAGATGGACAGGTTAGGGTCACCGGACTCATACAGCGTTTTCCCCTTGTGGATCGCTGCCTCCATTGATGAGATATCGCAATTTGTGAATAAGCTAATAAGCTCTTTGAGCGCTGCCATTGCTCCATTGCTCATTTGCATATTGACAGAAAGAGCGATATCTCGGCAACGGAGGCAGCGATTCACAAAGGGAAAACACTGTATGAGTCAGGTGACCCTAACCTATCTATCTGCAGGGCTAGGGCGATATGCTAGGGTGTGATGACACTCCCTTTAAGGACTGTTACATTACTTTTACTGCAAGGTCTGCAAACTGCATATTGTATGATCAGGTATGCCATCCATGTCATGTGTTCCTCGAATTTTTTGAAATGTGGTTGTGTCTCTCTTCCACGACACCTCACACTAAGGCAACAAAAACCTGGACCTATAAGGAAGTCTCCTAACCTCTTCCATGGGATGCGACAATGCAGGGCTTCCATGCTGGATGTCATCTGTGAGCAGAACACCCATTTATATGCATGTCTTCTAACAAAATCCATGTATCATTTACAGAACCTATTAGGGTATATATTAGGAACCCCCACTTGATGAGCCGGAAAGTAAGACTAGCCCCTGCTCTGGAGGACCCGGCCTCTCCAGGCGTTATACGGTCAGCTATTTACTTGAATGGTCAGCGTGTAATACTACATTTCACCTGTAGTGGCCACTGTAGGGAAACTGTATCATTACAGATGGCTCCTCCCGTGCTAACAGTTCATTGTCTTTACAGAATGAGTCTGCAAGCTGACGCCCAGATCTGACCGATCCTTGTGATGCTAGAGGTCTTCGTTCCTAGAGATAGTGCCCTCTAGTGCCCTACACCCATCAATCGTTCCGTTTCTTGAGTTTTTCCACCCTTCATTGACTTACGGTGTATCCGTTGATGGTGCTGACGTGCTGTCGGGGCATCCTCCATTGTACACTGAAGGCCGTGCAGTTGATGGGCTCTAGAAGGATGTCCAGAGGGGGCCCCAGCCGCTCTGTAAGGACATAGAATCACAGAATTAGTCACCCATATAATACAGGGGGCCCCCAAGAGGATAAATGGGAGACGACAACCCTGGGAGGCCACAAAATACATCTACAACTTGTCAATGGTTTTTGACTTTTTTAAGGACTGGTCCAAGAAATTGCAAAGGCCGAAGCGTCTTAAAAATCTACGGCTCGGGGATATACTCAGGATCTGTCAAGAGATCTCAATCAGCTGGATAAGTCTACCAAGTCTACTGAACACAGCATTATCCCGCATGGGGTAGAAGGTGGCCCTACGGGCCCGCCAGACTTCCAGACCCTCTGACGGCTTGGTCAAGGGTAGTTTTACTAGTGTTCAAGTATCATGGCCGTCCCTTGGATGTAGCAAGGATGGGGGAGCGCGAAATGTCAGGGGCTCTATGGGGCGGGTGGGGTGGAGGAGGCAGCAGGGCTGTCTGATAGGAGAGGTTAGAAGATGGCAAAAGCCCTGTAGGGGGGCAAAAAGTGTCATGAGGGTCTCTATGAGGCGTATACGGTGGCAGGGGTTCTATGGGGCGGATGGGGTGGAGGAGGCAGCAGGGCTGTCTGATAGGAGAGGTTAGAAGATGGCAGAAGCCCTGTAGGGGAGCAAAAAGTGTCATGAGGGTCTCTATGAGGATTATACGGTGGCAGGGGTTCTGTTTGTGTTGCAGGTATAGGGTGGACACTTGACTGTACACAGTTGGTTGCTTTGCCCCCTGACCACACAAGTAGTGGCATCATTGGGTCATGTGACTTGGCATGCTAATCTTATGCATTTATGGATGTAGGACTGTGCAATGACCCCTTATAGGTGGAACTAAGGAGCGCCATGGGAGAAGGTGAGCGCTCTCTTGTAGCGCCTGATGAAGACGTTATCCTTGGATGGGTCTGAACCCAGGACCCCAGCACTGTGAAGCTACAGTACTAACCAATGAGCCCATAGGAAATACAAAGAGGCATCAAAATCCCAATAATCTAAGAATATCATATGACGTGCAGCTGAGCTAATACCTGTCACCACTAATAATGCAGAGTCCCCGCGCACGTCCCGTCTACTGACAGCTTATATCACCTTAGCAAAGACTAAATGTAAATGAGTCGCCCCCCGGCCCCAGGTGACTGTCACCGCAGCTTTTATATCACTATAGTACTGAATTAAGACAGTGTGTCCTCCATCAGGGGTGAAGTGGTGGCTAACAATCCCCGGGAGGCGCCACATCAAACATGGCAGCCCGAAAGACCTGTAAGGAGACATCACTGTCATCCTCTGTGGTTATAGCAGCACTTACACCCCTGCCGCACATGGACGACCATATAACCGTACAACAGGCAATGTATGGTGGCGATAGAGCTGCTGCCACAATGCTCTGTGAGCTAAACACATCAGTAACAGCTGCACAAGTCTCTGTTACATTAGGTTCAAACTAGTGTAGCCCTATTTGGGGGGGGGGGTATGAGTATTATCCCTCCCGCAACAGACTCTGGCGCTGACCTGTGTGTATAATGGGACCTGAAGCCTTCGCTGAAGGGAAGAGTGGGAACATATATGAAATATATCAGTGCCTCCACCCAGGATAGAGCCTCTGTATTACAGGGAGGATCTCTTCCTGGGACTTACCCATGAAGTACAGTTAGTAGCCTTAACAAGGATCACTGTACTAATCTCACAGTCTGAAGAATACATACAGATACCACATAAGGTTATAACAGTAGCTTTATAAGAATCAACAGGGTAATAATACATACATACAATATACTCAGAACACAGCAATACTACAACAACCAGCAAGTCCTCAACCGTCTTAGGTTATATACCCGGGTATATATATAGATATATAGCAAGAGTCCAGTGCACAATACCTCCAGGCAACAGAAGAGATGCAGGGGCCCCTGTGGATGACTGTGGATCCTCGGATTCTTCCAGGAGATGACAGACAGCCGATCAGGAGATGATGATGATGGTGGTGAGATTCTTCACAGGCAGCAAACAGGGCGACGGTGACGGCAGTAGATGCAGGCCTGGCTACCCTAACACTGAGTCCTTAACCTGCCAGCTAAACTACTAGTGCCACCGGGCCTCTAACTAGCTAGTTGGCCTTCGGAAGCCTAACCTATCACTGCCCTGAACTGTATATATATATGGATCCCTAACTACGGTTACTAGCTAGGTCCTGTGAGTATATAGGGGGTAACACATACCTAACTATATACTGTGAAGTAAAGAGGAACAAGTGGCTCTTAGACTCCCCCAGACATAACATGTCTGTCTCAGCAGCTCTGCTCACATCTCTCCCCCCAGCAGCTCTGCCTCACATGTGTCTGACTCACTGTATTTACAAAACAAAACTTGCACTAAATGCCTGGGGTCTCTGAAGCCAAACTGCAGGGGCAAAGAAGCCAGATACATTATATACTAGTAGAAATGGCAGTTCCCTACACTCTCCCTCTGGTGAAATCTTTACGTCACGTCAAAGACATACAAAGTCATAGTATACAGTCAACATTACCAATGACAATATCAATATGGTTGCTTTTGCATTTACAGAGTCACAACAGGTTAATAGGTATACATGCCAGCAGGAGCGAAAATTGGTAACATATTGACCAAAGTGGACACTGCACCCACCCAAGCATGGTATAAATGAGGCTGAGTAGTAAATCTGGGGTCCCCCAAACTATCATATGTCAGCATAGGTGGAGGGTGTCTAATTCTCTCTCCTCTCCGTACCTCTCTCTGAGGTAAACTAGCATGTCCAGGCCCTAAACTAGGGTTGTCTGCCATGGGAGGGGATGGTGCTGGTGGCGTAGGAGAGCTAGATCCCTGCTCATCTGTAGACACCGATCTAGGTACGAATTCTGGAGTTTGAGGGTTCATAGGTCTCCCTGAAGGAGAAGATACTGGTGATCTAGGAACTTCAGGAGCCACAGTCCAATCACTCTCAGGAGTTTCAGGAAGGTCAGGTGGAATATCGGCTAAGGACTGTGGAGAATCGCAGGCCGAGCCATCATTGGAGATATCCATACCATCAATCTGAGGTACAGGCAACAAATGATTTCTATGCCAAGTCCTGATCCTCCCGTCCCGTCCTTTTATCTTGTAGACTGGTATTCCAGGCAACCGATCTACCACTGTAAAGAGTTCACTCCGCCATCGATCAGCCAGCTTATGTTTTGCAGATGCTCCCAAATTCCGTAGCAGAACATGGTCCCCAGGGTTCAATTCTCGGTATCTTACTCGAAGATCAAATCTCCTTTTATTTCCTTCATTCACTTTGGCCGCATTTTCCTCAGCCAGCTGATAAGCACTCTTAAGCGTTTCTTTCAAACGTGCCACGTATCGGTAATGATCTCGATGACTGATACCATCGGTAGAGACTCCCAACAAGATGTCAATAGGTAGCCTAGGCTCTCTTCCAAACATCAGAAAGTATGGTGAATATCCTGTGCTCTCGTGCCTTGTACTATTATAGGCATGCACCATAGCCTCCACTTTTCGACTCCAGGATCGCTTATCCTCAATTCGTAAGGTACCAAGCATATCAAGTAAAGTCCTGTTAAATCTTTCAGGAAGGGCATCTCCCTCTGGATGGTAAGGCGTCGTCCGACTTTTGCGGATGTTCAACAACTGAAGTAACTCTTTGATCAGGTTACTCTCAAAATCACGGCCTTGATCAGAATGCAACCGGTGTGGTAAGCCATAATGGATAAAATACTTTTCCCAAAGCACTCTTGCAACAGTGACTGCTTTTTGATCCTTAGTCGGAAAGGCTTGAGCATATCGTGTGAAGTGATCAGTCACCACCAATACATTTCCAAATCCTCTGGAGTCGTTGTCAATACAAAGGAAGTCTATGCAGACAAGATCCATGGGGCCCGAACTCTTCAAGTGTCCCATGAAGGCCGCTCGAACCGGGACAGTCTTCCTCTGCAAACATCTGCGACAGCACCTACACAGACGAGTCACGGTATCTCTCATTTTGGGCCAGTAGAATCGGTCTTGTATTAGGCCATAAGTCTTCTCAGGTCCCAAATGACCATGATAATCATGCAGACTTCGGAAAATCATCTTCTGAAAGCAGCTTGGAATAACTAGTTGGCGCCTTCCAGGGTGATCATGATACAGCACCACACGATAAAGTAGGCCATTGTCTATTTCAAACTTCTCCCAATCTCGTAGAAGTTGACTGCATTCAGAGGGTAGGGATGTCTTTAACATTTCTCTGTCTTGAGAACTCACTGCTTGATAAAGAGGTCCAATTAAAGGATCAGTCTTTTGACTCCAGATCATTCGCTTTGAAGATATAGAACAACTCTCAAAGGATCCTAAAGCGGCAGGGTAGGCAAACATGTCTGGTACAGCTTCGGGACCTCCCCCAATAGAGTCAATAAGCCGAGTTTCAGAAAAGGCTACTCGGTCTTCAACTACAGCAGCCATGGCACACAAAGCTCCTACTCCAGGACTTGGCACTTCTTCCCATTCATCCACTACTTCCGGACTAGGTAATCCAGGCCGTCTTGATAGAGCATCTGCCCCAATGTTCTTAGGCCCCGATTTATACTTGAGTGTGAATTGGTAGTTGGATAAAGCTGCCAACCAGCGATGTCCTGTAGCATCGAGCTTAGCAGTTGACAAAACGTATGTCAGTGGATTGTTGTCTGTTCTTACTTCAAACGTGGCTCCGTATAAATAGTCATGTAATTTATCAACAATGGCCCACTTGAGCGCCAAAAACTCCAATTTATGTACTGGATAATTTTTCTCGCTGGGAGAAAGACTTCGACTTATGAAAGCTATGGGCCGTAACCCGGCCGGGTATTCTTGGTGCAGCACGCCACCTAATCCTTCAAAGCTGGCATCTACATGTAGCACATATGGCTTCTGTGCATCAGCATAAGCCAGAACGGGAGCTTCTGTCAATTTCTTCTTCAACAACTTAAATGCTTCTTCACAATCCGCAGTCCACCTATCGCCAAAAAGGCTTTTGGAAGACCCTTTTTTTTTTCCCGGATCTCCTGCATCACTCTTCAACAGGTCGAGGAGGGCTCGAGCAATTTTTGAATATCCTTCCACAAATCGTCGATAGAATCCACAAAACCCCAAGAAAGATTGCAACTCCGTAATATTTTGCGGTCGGGGCCAATTCACCACAGCTTCAATCTTACCAGGATCGGTAGCAACTCCTTCAGCAGAAACAATATGACCTACATAAGTGACCGAAGATCTACAAAATTTGCATTTGTCAGCCGACAACTTCAGCCCCTCTTCTTTTAAGCGATGGAGTACTCTCATGAGTCGTTCTTCATGTTCTTCCAGCGTCTTTCCAAACACAATAATGTCATCAAGATATACAAGGCATTCCCGGGGCACTAAATCACCTAACACTCTTTCCATCAACCTTTGGAACGTTGCTGGCGCACCTTTTGTACCTTGCGGCATACGAGTGAACTGAAAGAAACCCAAGGGGCATATGAAAGCTGTCTTTTCCTGATCCTCAGGTGCCATTGGGACTTGATAGTATCCCGATCTTAGGTCCAGCACTGTGAACCAACAGTTTCCATTCAGAGCTTCTTCAATTCTCGGCAGTGTATACTGATCAGGTAAGGTTCTCCGGTTCAGAGTTCTGTAATCCACACATAGGCGAATTGCTCCAGATTTTTTTCTTACCACCACAATAGGTGAGGCATAGGGGCTCTTACTGTCCACAATGATCCCCTGACCTTTCATTTGCTGTAGAGTCTGTCTTAACTCATCAACATCCTTTGGAGCAACTCTCCGTGGTCGCTCCCGGAAGGGAGTAGAATCGGTCAATCGGAAAGTGTGTTGAGCACTTTTAGCACAACCTACATCCATATCATCCATGGAGAACACTTCCGATAATTCAGACAACTTCTGTGTCAGTCGCTGATTCCAGGCCTCTGATAAATGTGGATCACTCAAGTCAAGATTGAGATTAGGGATTGCATCTCGGATTTGAATCCTGCACACTTCAGCGTATGGATTTACTCCAAGCACAGGGTAGCAGTGGGCCACATTCTGGTATGGTCCAATTACAATCGGATGCGGTGAACAGTTCCTCACTGTCACACAAGTAGATAACTCCACTTTATTTCTCCAGTCCTTTCTCTCTGGGATCACCATCCAGCCATTCTGGTTAATCATTTCTTCAGGGGTTTCCATAAGGATATAACTCCCCCCTTCAAGCAAATCGGGAGCAATGCTGGAGGCTACTCTCAGAATTCTCTCCCCGCCGGCAGGAACTTCCACGGTTCTCTCACCGATATGATATACCATTCCATGTCGATAGCCAGTAGACAGGGCATCACAGAGTTCTCTAAGATCAGAAGATATATTCACCGGCTGAGCTGCAGGGTTCCAATCTCTTCCAAGAAACTTCTGAAAAGCATAATGCACTGCGGGACAATTAGTGCCAAGTATCACAGGAGCTGCACAAGAATCCCCTGTATCAGGGCAGACAAGAGCCGTAATCTTCATGGGAGCGACACTCTGATCTTCTAATTCAGGGACAGCTATAACTACTTGTAGGCTGCCATCTACAGGATATGATCCTGAATTAAGCCCCCACAATTTCATTTGTCCTGTAGACTGAAGAGGTATATCCCTCAGATACTTTTGGTAGAACGAGCGATAAATCAGGGTCACTTGAGATCCTGTATCAAACAGGGCAGGAGCGGCATGACCATTGACAGTGACTTTGACAACGGACCTGGAGCCCGCGATAGCGCCTCTGGTATTTACTCGGCCCGCCTTCCTTTGGTGTCTTTGATTCTGAATAGAGAAGACAGCACTGTGTCCCAATCCCTCACTGTCCTCCGTACACTGTCTGGCAGTATGGCCCGTCTGACCACATTTATAACAGGTTCTAGCATCCTTCCTCCGTTGAGTGGCAGTGGGTGGAGTGGCGGACTGTCTAAGTTCTGACCGCTCCGCTGGTTTGTCCTTGTTTGAATTAGGAACAACATCTTCTTTAGAGATGCTTTTCGCTTTCTTAGGGGTACTAAAACTAATGTCAGCTTCTTGTTTCTTCACTAACTTCATTAAGTCAGGAAATGGAAGGACTCTATCAGATAGTAAGACCTTGAGTACTTGAGCAAGAGGATGATGAGGTTGTAACCCTCTCACCAACTGACTGGTTCTCATAGCGTCTACCTCTGAAGTAGATATAGCTGCCTGGTACACCAGACGTGAAAGAAGTAGCTGTAAACGGTTAATAAAAGTAGAGACATTTTCCCCTTCTTTTTGACGAACCATTCGGTAATCAGCAACCATCTGGGCAAGGTCATAGTATGGCTCAAAGTGATCAGACAGTACTTGTATATAGTCCAATGCACTCACTCCTTCATGAGAGTCTCTGTACAAGCGGATCAATTCTGCAGCAGGAGACCGCAAACTTTCACTGATACGCTGCCGCTTGCCTTCTTCAGAGCAAGACCATTCCTTCAGGCATTGGAGAGTATGTTCTTTCCATATCTCAAAGTTTTCCTCCCCTTGTGGTACTGGGACATTACCAGAGAATACTTTTAGTTTCTTGTAGTGAGTGGCCTGCAGGCCCTGAGCTAACATTTCAGTCAGCCTGGCTAAAGTGCTAATAGCACTGTCACTAGAGGAACTGCTAGCGACGGCCATACTGGGGGGGTAACTGGCTGAGCGGGGTTCTTCCTTTACCTGAACCAGGGGAGGAACAGGCGGTCGGTAATCCCATGTAGTAGCTAGTGGGAGGTTCCCCTCTGAGCTATATCGCTTCTCCATATCAATGACTATTCCCACTTCTAAATCTCAGCAGTGCCTCCAAATGTAGCCCTATTTGGGGGGGGGGGGGTGAGTATTATCCCTCCCGCAACAGACTCTGGCGCTGACCTGTGTGTATAATGGGACCTGAAGCCTTCGCTGAAGGGAAGAGTGGGAACATATATGAAATATATCAGTGCCTCCACCCAGGATAGAGCCTCTGTATTACAGGGAGGATCTCTTCCTGGGACTTACCCATGAAGTACAGTTAGTAGCCTTAACAAGGATCACTGTACTAATCTCACAGTCTGAAGAATACATACAGATACCACATAAGGTTATAACAGTAGCTTTATAAGAATCAACAGGGTAATAATACATACATAAAATATACTCAGAACACAGCAATACTACAACAACCAGCAAGTCCTCAACCGTCTTAGGTTATATACCCGGGTATATATATAGATATATAGCAAGAGTCCAGTGCACAATACCTCCAGGCAACAGAAGAGATGCAGGGGCCCCTGTGGATGACTGTGGATCCTCGGATTCTTCTAGGAGATGACAGACAGCCGATCAGGAGATGATGATGATGATGATGGTGAGATTCTTCACAGGCAGCAAACAGGGCGACGGTGACGGCAGTAGATGCAGGCCTGACTACCCTAACACTGAGTCCTTAACCTGCCAGCTAAACTACTAGTGCCACCGGGCCTCTAACTAGCTAGTTGGCCTTCGGAAGCCTAACCTATCACTGCCCTGAACTATATATATATTGATCCCTAACTACGGTTACTAGCTAGGTCCTGTGAGTATATAGGGGGTAACACATACCTAACTATATACTGTGAAGTAAAGAGGAACAAGTGGCTCTTAGACTCCCCCAGACACAACATGTCTGTCTCAGCAGCTCTGCTCACATCTCTCCCCCCAGCAGCTCTGCCTCACATGTGTCTGACTCACTGTATTTACAAAACAAAACTTGCACTAAATGCCTGGGGTCTCTGAAGCCAAACTGCAGGGGCAAAGAAGCCAGATACATTATATACTAGTAGAAATGGCAGTTCCCTACACTAGCGTTCAGGTTTCCGTTCTTTCAGTCCACTTGAGGATCCGAAAAACAGATAGATTATAATAGAGTCCGCCCGGTTTCCGTTTGCAGAACTTTTCTCTCTGCCTATTTTAAGCAGAATGGGGGATGGACTCCCCGAACAGTAGTGTGAACCTAGTGTTAGTTTGCTGCATTGAGTTCACAGAGCATTGTCTAGAATGGATACAATGTATCAGCTGACAGCAGGACTAGCTATGTACAGGGTTACTGCCTCTGAATGGACACAAGAGTCTTCTCAGTCACTGACAGCAAGCAGAGGTCTTGGTAATGCATCCAGTCTAGACTATACTCTGTGAGCTAAACACATCATCGTCAGCTGCACCAATCTCTGCTAGTTTGCTACAATGTATCAGTCTGGAGTCTGTGGCGTATAGAAGGCGTTAGTAGCAGCACAAATCTGTATCATGCCTTGGTAGTTTGCTACAGTGTATCAGTCTGGAGTCCAGGCTGTTGAGCTCACAGAGCATTGTCTAGACTGGATACATCCAAAGCAGCTGTACAAATCTCTCTGCTAGTTTGCTACAATGTATCAGTGTGGAGTCCAGGCTGCTGAGCTCACAGAGCATTGTCTAGACTGGATAAAATGTATCAGCTGAGAGCAGGACTAGCTATGTACAGGGTTACTGCCTCTGAATGGACACAAGAGTCTTCTCAGTCACTGACAGCAAGTAGAGGTCTTGGTAATGCATCCAGTCTAGACAATACTCTGTGAGCTAAACACATCATCGTCAGCTGCACCAATCTCTGCTAGTTTGCTACAATGTATCATTCTGGAGTCCAGGCTGTTGAGCTCACAGAGCATTGTCTAGACTGGATACGTCTCCGCTTCTCAGCTTTAGCAACTGAGTCTGGAAAAGTTGCAAACCTATACTGTAAGCAGAAGTCAGATGAAGAAATCCCGGGAAGTGTTAGTGTCATTTTACTCTCTGATACTGATACATGGGGTTTACGTTAAAAACACGCTGTATCTGCAGATGTGTTATAATGAAATCCTGCTATCTGCTCTGCCAGAGCTCAGGCTATCCTTTGATCAGTCCGATGTGTTGCGTGTCAGAGAACCAGACTTCATATGTGTCATATATTGGGGTTTACTGCACTATGACATATAGGTACAGGTATGTCAGGGTGCATGGTGCCCTATGGATATGTTCACCACCTACCCCCGGGAGCTTTCCTAGTGCATATGCCAAATGGAGTTCAGAAGCAAAGTGTGAACGGAGTCTAAGTAATCTTGCAACACTGCAGAATCTGAGCTGTTATATTATTAAATATGCATGTCCAATAATAAGGGAAAGTTTCGCCTCGGAACGCGACAGAGATGACTATTGTTTGGGGTAACAAGAAGTTAAAAAAAAAAAACTATCTAATCCTTTCTCATACAAGTGACTTTATCCCGCACTCCCCAAAAATGATCCGCACATAGACGCTCTTTAAGTGAATTATTCATAAACACAATTTTCCGTATTCTGCAAATTCTGCGGAATATTCTGATATGGTAATGAGGGCAAACAGCGCTGATTGGGCCGGAGACGATTCCTTCTGTACAGTTTATCTGTCATATCAGCAAAGAAGCAGAGAAGAAGAGGACAACTTATTTAGATACAGCATATAGGCAGATGGAGGGCAGGAGCTTAAAGGGGACCCGTCACATAGAAAATACAGCGCCATCTGCTGGCAGCATGTTATAGAGCAGGAGGGGCAAATAGATTGATACGTTTGTTAGAACAGTTCCAGGATAACCTATCACTTATTTATATCTTTGCTCGTTCTGGGTTTAGGAGTCCAGTGGGCGGAGCTACTCAGTGCAAGTGTGAGAGCTGTCTGACCACTGGGCTCCTAAGCATAGAAAGGGCAGGGGTATAACATGTCAATCAGTATCTGTTTGCATTGACTGTTATGGAATTGCCGCTTTAGCAATTCCCAAAAGGTATTCGCAATTTCTTAACACGCAGAAGGTAACTGGAGCAGCAAGTAAACAAGCTACCGATAATCATACACCTCAGAGTCTAAGGTCACCCCATGGTATTCACCAAAACCCACCACAAGGAAGGATGGACTTGGTGGCTAGGGACCCAGGATGTAACTCTAGAACAAGATACCAGAAAACAGGTACACTTGCAGGCTAAGAACCAAACCTGAAATATTATTGATAAGAGTAATACACAGACTAGGGTCAAAAACCAGGAGAGTATGAGAAAAGCCAAAATGAAAGCAGAGAAATATTAGAAGTACAAGCTATGGTGGAGTCCAGGAGGTCACGGATAAAGCCAAATCAGCAAGAGAGGGAATAACCAGAAGAACAAGCCAATATCAGTAACCAGGAGATCAAGTTCTAAGAGGAAGTTATAAGAACATAGAGCCAGAAAACCAATGTAATCACAGGCACTGGATTAAGGAAAGTATCAGGTGACAAAACCCTGCATCAGCCCTTGTCTGGATGCTGATACAGTCCTGATGGGTCTCATCTGCATCTCAAACCTTTGACTGGCTTAAAAGACCCAGTCAAAGTTTGACTGTTTGACATAGCAACCTTAAAGCAACAGCCATGTGGCAAATGAAAATGCCGTACAGAATCTCCTCCAGCAGTTCTGCTCAGAAGAGAATGGTGACTGCTGGGTGGAGAAGCAGTGCGGATATTTAGATTCATAGATCAAACTATCCAATGAATGTTCATCGTTGTGTATACATAAGTTAGGAGGGACCTAAACCAAGCTTGTGCAGAGGGGAGAAGGAATCCCTGACATAGTAACATGACTTGCTGTGACCACTCCTATAGAGGATTTATGGGTCGTCGCTACCATCCACCTTTTTAGCCTAGGCTGAGTCTTCCAATTTGCCCTACCCAGCATTTCTAATCTGCTCCCCAACACTCAACATATGTACAGTGTATATACTGCTAACATCTGGGGACCTCTTAACAAATTGGAGGTCCCTTGTTGTCTGTTTGGTTACACTGTAATGTGTGCAGGGTTGGACACAATAACAACAAACATGAAAACAAAACTCCGCAACTCAGAGGTAACAGATTGGTCTTCAGGCACCTAACCTGCGGGAGGGGAGCCTCCTTCTCCCTTGCATGGAACTCTTTGATGTCCCCGACAAATTAGTCCCTCTGCAACTACAGTTGCTCTGCTGCCACCACTCCTCTGGTCACACGATGGTCACCTTCCCTGGCACAGACTCCTGGAATTCCTAAACATGACGGACTCCAGTAAGGAAAGTCACTTTAGCCAGTTCCACTCTCTGGAATAATTTCTGCCTCTCTTACCCCATCTTTGGAAACTCGTATCCCACTAAAGTCTCCCGAAATGTCTTAAAAGAGGCTCCCAGAAAAAGGGTGACCTCCAAGTCGAAGAAGAGCGGGCAAAACTTCCTGAACCGTCAGAATGATGCCGAATCTGGTGGACTCTCGGTTCTGTTATAGTTGACATGGCAGTCACATGATGAAAAGGGGTGTTACACGCAACAAAAAGGGGTCGTGTCCTCTTCAAAATGTTTGGCTTTGTGCATTGCGGCTCCATGACATTGTCAACAAAAAGTTGGAAGGTGCCCTTTAATTATTTTGCTATGCAGGCCCTGTATTACCACTCATAGGTTCACGCACAGGGGTAACTTGATGGTTCTGGAACCCAATGCAAAATATGTAAGAACTCCCCCACCTACAATAATACTTATAACACTGGCTTCTTCTTATGTGGCCCCCCAGGTATATTTATAGGCAACCGGATTGACATGGTTGGGGGGGGGGTACATACTTACGTCAATGATGTAAATGCAAGAGGGCAGTGATATATTACCAGGATTATTCGTTGGCCTTTACATAGGTGCGTCCTTGTTTTGGATCACTGCCTGTAGACTCACTAAAGAAGACGAGTATATATATCTATATATACAGTCATATGAAAAAGTTTGGGCACCCCTATTAATCTCAATCATTTTTAGTTCTAAATATTTGGGTGTTTGCAACAGCCATTTCAATTTGATATATCTAATAACTGATGGACACAGTAATATTTCAGGATTGAAATGAGGTTTATTGTACTAACAGAAAATGTGCAATATGCATTAAACCAAAATTTGACCGGTGCAAAAGTATGGGCACCTCAATAGAAAAGTGACATTAATATTTAGTAGATCCTCCTTTTGCAAAAATAACAGCCTCTAGTCGCTTCCTGTAGCTTTTAATCAGTTCCTGGATCCTGGATGAAGGTATTTTTGACCATTCCTCTTTACAAAACAATTCCAGTTCAGTTAAGTTTGATGGTCGCCGAGCATGGACAGCCCGCTTCAAATTATCCCACAGATGTTCAATGATATTCAGGTCTGGGGACTGGGATGGCCATTCCAGAACATTGTAATTGTTCCTCTGCATGAATGCCTGAGTAGATTTGGAGCTGTGTTTTGGATCATTGTCTTGCTGAAATATCCATCCCCGGCGTAACTTCAAATTTGTCACTGATTCTTGTACATTATTCTCAAGAATCTGCTGATACTGAGTTGAGTCCATGCGACCCTCAACTTTAACAAGATTCCCGGTGCCGGCATTGGCCACACAGCCCCAAAGCATGATGGAACCTCCACCAAATTTTACAGTAGGTAGCAAGTGTTTTCCTTGGAATGCTGTGTTTTTTTGACGCCATGCATAACGCCTTTTTGTATGACCAAACAACTCAATCTTTGTTTCATCAGTCCACAGGACCTTCTTCCAAAATGAAGCTGGCTTGTCCAAATGTGCTTTTGCATACCTCAGGCGACTCTGTTTGTGGTGTGCTTTCAGAAACGGCTTCTTTCGCATCACTCTCCCATACAGCTTCTCCATGTGCAAAGTGTGCTGTATTGTTGACCGATGCACAGTGACACCATCTGCAGCAAGATGATGCTGCAGCTCTTTGGAGGTGGTCTGTGGATTGTCTTTGACTGTTCTCACCATTCTTCTTCTCTGCCTTTCTGATATTTTTCTTGGCCTGCCACTTCTGGGCTTAACAAGAACTGTCCCTGTGGTCTTCAATTTCCTTACTATGTTCCTCACAGTGGAAACTGACAGGTTAAATCTCTGAGACAACTTTTTGTATCCTTCCCCTGAACAACTATGTTGAACAATCTTTGTTTTCAGATCATTTGAGAGTTGTTTTGAGGAGCCCATGATGCCACTCTTCAGAGGAGATTCAAATAGGAGAACAACTTGCAATTGGCCACCTTAAATACCTTTTCTCATGATTGGATACACCTGGCTATGAAGTTCAAAGCTCAGTGAGGTTACAAAACCAATTTTGTGCTTCAGTAAGTCAGTAAAAAGTAGTTAGGAGTATTCAAATCAATAAAATGATAAGGGTACCCAAATTTTTGCACCGGTCAAATTTTGGTTTAATGCATATTGCACATTTTCTGTTAGTACAATAAACCTCATTTCAATCCTGAAATATTACTGTGTCCATCAGTTATTAGATATATCAAATTGAAATGGCTGTTGCAAACACCCAAATATTTAGAACTAAAAATGATTAAGATTAATAGGGGTGCCCAAACTTTTTCATATGACTGTATATATATATAGATATATATACTGTATATATATATGTGCTGTATGTTCTGTATCACCGCCGCACATATCTATTATAATTCATCACACTCATGCATATTGTAACCGCAGCAAAAATTTCTTAATAGGAAAGAAAATACTGAACTTAACCTATAAGATGAGAAGATTCTGTAGTAGAAAGAAACAAGGCCGCATTCACATTACAGTGTATGGCACAGAAGTTTCCGGTGACTAAGATCCTAATATAACAAAAACACAATGGAGGCTGAGATACCAAGGAAATAAAGCCTCAAAATCAGGAAAGATCAGACCCAACGACTTCAGAGACATAAGGGAGAAGTGATGTATAAAATAGCGCCCACTAGTATATGTACCACGTGCCCCAATTATATAGAGAGAGAGAGAGAGAGAGAGAGGACATGCCCCTTATACAGTGCTCACACTCCAAAATTAATTCAAACCTCAGACCAGACCCCTAAATTAATACAAACCCCAGACCAGACCCCTAAACTAATACAGACCCCAGACCAGACCCCTAAACTAATACAGACCCCAGACCAGACCCTTAAACTAATACAGACCCCAGACCAGACACCTAAACTAATACAGACCCCAGACCAGACCTCTAAACTAATACAGACCCCAGATCAGACCCCTAAACTAATACAGATCCCAGATCAGACCTCTAAACTAATACAGACCTCAGACCAGACCCCTAAACTAATACAGACCACAGACCAGACTCCTAAACTAATACAGACCCCAGACCAGACCCCTAAACTAATACAGATCCCAGACCAGACCCCTAAACTAATACAGACCCCAGACCAGACCCCTAAACTAATACATACCCCAGACCAGACCTCTAAACTAATACAGACCCCAGACCAGACCCCTAAACTAATACAGACCCCAGACCAGATCCCTAAATTAATACAGACCCCAGACCAGACCCCTAAACTAATACAGACCCCAGACCAGACCCCTAAACTAATACAGACCCCAGACCAGACCCTTAAACTAATACAGACCCCAGACCAGACCCCTAAACTAATACAGACCCCAGATCAGACCCCTAAACTAATACAGATCCCAGATCAGACCTCTAAACTAATACAGACCTCAGACCAGACCCCTAAACTAATACAGACCACAGACCAGACCCCTAAACTAATACAGACCCCAGACCAGACCCCTAAACTAATACAGATCCCAGACCAGACCCCTAAACTAATACAGACCCCAGACCAGACCCCTAAACTAATACATACCCCAGACCAGACCTCTAAACTAATACAGACCTCAGACCAGACCCCTAAACTAATACAGACCCCAGACCAGACCCCTAAATTAATACAGACCCCAGACCAGACCCCTAAACTAATACAGACCCCAGACCAGACCCCTAAACTAATACAGACCCCAGACCAGACCCTTAAACTAATACAGACCTCAGACCAGACCCCTAAACTAATACAGACCCCAGACCAGACCTCTAAACTAATACAGACCCCAGATCAGACCCCTAAACTAATACAGATCCCAGATCAGACCTCTAAACTAATACAGACCTCAGACCAGACCTCTAAACTAATACAGAGCCCAGACCAGACCCCTAAACTAATACAGACCCCAAACCAGACCCCCTAAACTAATACAGACCCCAGACCAGACCCTTAAACTAATACAGACCCCAGACCAGACCCTTAAACTAATACAGACCCCAGACCAGACCCCTAAACTAATACAGACCCCAGACCAGACCCCTAAACTAATACAGACCCCAGACCAGACCCCTAAACTAATACAGACCCCAGACCAGACCTCTAAACTAATACAGACCCCAGATCAGACCCCTAAACTAATACAGATCCCAGATCAGACCTCTAAACTAATACAGACCTCAGACCAGACCCCTAAACTAATACAGACCACAGACCAGACCCCTAAACTAATACAGACCCCAGACCAGACCTCTAAACTAATACAGACCCCAGATCAGACCCCTAAACTAATACAGATCCCAGATCAGACCTCTAAACTAATACAGACCTCAGACCAGACCTCTAAACTAATATAGAGCCCAGACCAGACCCCTAAACTAATACAGACCCCAAACCAGACCCCTAAACTAATACAGACCCCAAACCAGACCCCTAAACTAATACAGACCCCAGACCAGACCCCTAAACTAATACAGACCCCAGACCAGACCCTTAAACTAATACAGACCCCAGACCAGACCCCTAAACTAATACAGACCCCAGACCAGACCTCTAAACTAATACAGACCCCAGATCAGACCCCTAAACTAATACAGATCCCAGATCAGACCTCTAAACTAATACAGACCTCAGACCAGACCCCTAAACTAATACAGACCACAGACCAGACTCCTAAACTAATACAGACCCCAGACCAGACCCCTAAACTAATACAGATCCCAGACCAGACCCCTAAACTAATACAGACCCCAGACCAGACCCCTAAACTAATACATACCCCAGACCAGACCTCTAAACTAATACAGACCTCAGACCAGACCCCTAAACTAATACAGACCCCAGACCAGATCCCTAAATTAATACAGACCCCAGACCAGACCCCTAAACTAATACAGACCCCAGACCAGACCCCTAAACTAATACAGACCCCAGACCAGACCCCTAAACTAATACAGACCCCAGACCAGACCCTTAAACTAATACAGACCTCAGACCAGACCCCTAAACTAATACAGACCCCAGACCAGACCTCTAAACTAATACAGACCCCAGATCAGACCCCTAAACTAATACAGATCCCAGATCAGACCTCTAAACTAATACAGACCTCAGACCAGACCTCTAAACTAATACAGAGCCCAGACCAGACCCCTAAACTAATACAGACCCCAAACCAGACCCCCTAAACTAATACAGACCCCAAACCAGACCCCTAAACTAATACAGACCCCAGACCAGACCCCTAAACTAATACAGACCACAGACCAGACTCCTAAACTAATACAGACCCCAGACCAGACCCCTAAACTAATACAGATCCCAGACCAGACCCCTAAACTAATACAGACCCCAGACCAGACCCCTAAACTAATACAGACCCCAGACCAGACCCCTAAACTACTACATACCCCAGACCAGACCTCTAAACTAATACAGACCTCAGACCAGACCCCTAAACTAATACAGACCCCAGACCAGACCCCTAAACTAATACAGACCCCAGACCAGACCTCTAAACTAATACAGACCCCAGACCAGACCCCTAAACTAATACAGACCCCAGACCAGACCTCTAAACTAATACAGACCCCAGATCAGACCCCTAAACTAATACAGATCCCAGATCAGACCTCTAAACTAATACAGACCCCAAACCAGACCCCTAAACTAATACAGACCCCAGACCAGACCCCTAAACTAATACAGACCCCAGACCAGACCCTTAAACTAATACAGACCCCAGATCAGACCCCTAAACTAATACAGACCCCAGACCAGACCTCTAAACTAATACAGACCCCAGATCAGACCCCTAAACTAATACAGATCCCAGATCAGACCTCTAAACTAATACAGACCTCAGACCAGACCCCTAAACTAATACAGACCACAGACCAGACTCCTAAACTAATACAGACCCCAGACCAGACCCCTAAACTAATACAGATCCCAGACCAGACCCCTAAACTAATACAGACCCCAGACCAGACCCCTAAACTAATACATACCCCAGACCAGACCTCTAAACTAATACAGACCTCAGACCAGACCCCTAAACTAATACAGACCCCAGACCAGATCCCTAAATTAATACAGACCCCAGACCAGACCCCTAAACTAATACAGACCCCAGACCAGACCCCTAAACTAATACAGACCCCAGACCAGACCCTTAAACTAATACAGACCCCAGACCAGACCCCTAAACTAATAAAGACCCCAGATCAGACCCCTAAACTAATACAGATCCCAGATCAGACCTCTAAACTAATACAGACCTCAGACCAGACCCCTAAACTAATACAGACCACAGACCAGACTCCTAAACTAATACAGACCCCAGACCAGACCCCTAAACTAATACAGATCCCAGACCAGACCCCTAAACTAATACAGACCCCAGACCAGACCCCTAAACTAATACATACCCCAGACCAGACCTCTAAACTAATACAGACCTCAGACCAGACCCCTAAACTAATACAGACCCCAGACCAGACCCCTAAATTAATACAGACCCCAGACCAGACCCCAAAACTAATACAGACCCCAGACCAGACCCCTAAACTAATACAGACCCCAGACCAGACCCTTAAACTAATACAGACCCCAGACCAGACCCCTAAACTAATACAGACCCCAGACCAGACCTCTAAACTAATACAGACCCCAGATCAGACCCCTAAACTAATACAGATCCCAGATCAGACCTCTAAACTAATACAGACCTCAGACCAGACCTCTAAACTAATACAGAGCCCAGACCAGACCCCTAAACTAATACAGACCCCAAACCAGACCCCTAAACTAATACAGACCCCAAACCAGACCCCTAAACTAATACAGACCCCAGACCAGACCCCTAAACTAATACAGACCACAGACCAGACTCCTAAACTAATACAGACCCCAGACCAGACCCCTAAACTAATACAGATCCCAGACCAGACCCCTAAACTAATACAGACCCCAGACCAGACCCCTAAACTAATACAGACCCCAGACCAGACCCCTAAACTAATACATACCCCAGACAAGACCTCTAAACTAATACAGACCTCAGACCAGACCCCTAAACTAATACAGACCCCAGACCAGACCCCTAAACTAATACAGACCCCAGACCAGACCCTTAAACTAATACAGACCCCAGACCAGACCCCTAAACTAATACAGACCCCAGACCAGACCCCTAAACTAATACAGATCCCAGACCAGACCCCTAAACTAATACAGACCCCAGACCAGACCCCTAAACTAATACATACCCCAGACCAGACCTCTAAACTAATACAGACCTCAGACCAGACCCCTAAACTAATACAGACCCCAGACCAGACCCCTAAATTAATACAGACCCCAGACCAGACCTCTAAACTAATACAGACCCCAGACCAGACCCCTAAACTAATACAGACCCCAGACCAGACCCTTAAACTAATACAGACCCCAGACCAGACCCCTAAACTAATACAGACCCCAGACCAGACCTCTAAACTAATACAGACCCCAGATCAGACCCCTAAACTAATACAGATCCCAGATCAGACCTCTAAACTAATACAGACCTCAGACCAGACCTCTAAACTAATACAGAGCCCAGACCAGACCCCTAAACTAATACAGACCCCAAACCAGACCCCTAAACTAATACAGACCCCAAACCAGACCCCTAAACTAATACAGACCCCAGACCAGACACCTAAACTAATACAGACCCCAGACCAGACCCCTAAACTAATACATAGCACAGACCAGACCCCTAAACTAATACAGACCACAGACCAGACTCCTAAACTAATACAGACCCCAGACCAGACCCCTAAACTAATACAGACCCCAGACCAGACCCCTAAACTAATACAGACCCCAGACCAGACCTCTAAACTAATACAGACCCCAGACCAGACCCCTAAACTAATACAGACCCCAGACCAGACCTCTAAACTAATACAGACCCCATACCAGACCCCTAAACTAATACAGACCCCAGACCAGACCCCTAAACTAATACAGACCCCAGACCAGACCCTTAAACTAATACAGAGCCCAGACCAAACCCCTAAACTAATACAGATCCCAGATCAGACCCCTAAACTAATACAGACCCCAGACCAGACCCCTAAACTAATACAGACCCCAAACCAGACCCCTAAACTAATACAGACCCCAGACCAGACCCCTAAACTAATACAGACCCCAGACCAGACTTCTAAACTAATACAGACCCCAGACCAGACCTCTAAACTAATACAGACCCCAGACCAGACCCCTAAACTATTACAGACCCCAGACCAGACCCCCTAAGGAAATAAAGAGCCCCAAATAGAACCACCAGATCAGACTCTCTAAATACAGGCTGCAGACCACCGATTATACAGACCTCAGACCAGACCTCCTATATATATAGACCCCAGACCTGACCTAAAATTAATAGAAACCCTTGAAAAATGGAGACTGACCCAATACAGACCCCAAACCGGACCCTGTAAATACAGACCACACCCCTAAACAAATATAGACTGCAGACCACCCCTAATATAGACCTCAAACCAGGCCCCTGACAAGGAGCAGTGGTATGTAAAGTGGACCTATCACTAGGTCTGAAATGTCTAGTGACATCCCTCATCTGATCGGGGCTGTTCCCCTGAGCATTTTGGTGTTTTGTTCATCCTGATCCATTCAGCTATTCCAGAGATATAAGCCCTTTTATTATCGATGGCTTATATCATTGGAGCGGCTGAACAGATTTGGCTAAAAAGACAGCAGAATGCTCAGGATGACAGCGCCGATCAGGGATGTCACTAGACTTTTCAGACCTGGTGATAGGTCCTCTTTAAATGGTTGAACAGAGAAGGTCACTGAGGCCTTCAAAATTTTTCCAGGAATTTTTGTTTCTGGAATTTTTATTGTAGGATTTGTTTACTTATTCCAAGATGTTTTTGGTGAGTTTTTAGAGTTATTACATGGGGACCCCCATTCTCATCTATTATCTAAAAAGAACATCTCTCTGATTGGAGGACCCCACATTACCATGAATTACTTGGAGTCATTGAGAAGCGTGCAATTCCTCATTTGACCTGTGGAGGTGCTGCAGGGAAACTAGAAACTTGCTGCCTGGTTCCTCCACAGGTTACAGTCGATCACTAGAGTTCCCCTATTAGGGAACCCTTTTAATGGGGGTATCAGCGAGTTTAAGGAAACAGATTCTTTCTCACATTTATGGATAGATTTATTTTTTAACACAATTTGATTATTTACTTTGGAATAAGAAGTTGTTTATGACTTTTTAATTAGTTTTAATGATTTTTTCTGGGTGGTCGCAGCGGATGTCCGGGCCACATCTCTCTTGGAGTACATTTGGGACCTCTTAGAAGAAGAACACACACATGGACCAGGACAGATAACTTCTGGCTTCAAAACAGATGTCCAAATAAATCTTTCTAGACACATATTTTTCTATTATCTGACATCCAAAGGACTTAAAGGGATCCTGTTGCATGAAAAATAGAGTCCAACCTGCAAGCAGTATGTTATAGATCAGGAGGAGATGAGAAGATTGATATATAGTTTTTGAGAAAATATTCAGTAGAAGTAGAGATATATTGATTTAAAGGGAGCTGCTGGGCCCAAAATGGTTCCCAAACCAATATTAGTGCCATGTAGGGGCCTTTAATAGGAGCAAAAACATATCTTTGTCACCACATACCGATGAAGCAAAGCAGAGATAATCATCTTTTTATAGATATGCAAAGCAGCCTGCAAGTGCACTGGAGGCGGGGCCTGATTTACTAGATTTGCCTATAGCTTTGATGCAGGGAGACGCTGAAAATGTCAGTCACAGCTAAAAGGTAAACATTGGCCATCAACACCAGAAGAGAGCTGGAGCATTTGTAATTGTCTGCAGGCAAATCTGGCAAATCGGGCCACACCCCAGATGCACTTGCAGGCTGATTTGCATATCCATAAAAAGATGATTATCTTGGCATTGTTTCATCAGTTTGTGGCCACAATGGTATGTTTCTGCTTCTACCGAAGGTCTCCACATGGTCTGGGTGGTTACTCATAGTCACTAAAAACTAGGTTGGTGACCTAGTTTTAGACTACATTGGACTGGTCTGGCAGTCATTGACTGGTTTTGATCACATGGTCCAGGAAGTTACTCTTGGTCTCTGAAACTAGGTCAATGACCTAGTTTCAATGGCAGAGAGTAACCTTCCAGACCACATCTAAACCAGCCAATGACAACTATAAAATGATTACAGCTGTCATTGGTTGGTTATGATTATGTGGTCCGGGAGGTTACTCTCAGTCACTGAAACTTGGTCATTGACCTAGTTTCAATGACCAAGAGTAACTTCCTAGACCAAATCTAAACCAATTCTATCTGTACGTGGACTACATTGACTGGTCTGGAATGTCATAGTCTGGTTTTGATCCCATGTTCCAGGAAGTTACTCTCAGGCTCTGAAACTAGGTCAATAACCTAGATCCAATGACCAAGAGAACCTCCGTGACCAAATCTTAACCAATGACAGGTGTAAATGAATTACTATAGCTTTCATTGACTGGTTTCGATCACATGGTTTGGAAAGTTACTCTTGGCCACCGAAACTATGTCAACCTGACTCGAAACAAATTTCTGGATATTCGCTCTACGCTAGTAGTTTGCTAATTTGAGGAAACGTTGCGACCCCTCGTTTCTAATCCTGGACAACCCCTTTAATAACGGTTTCCTGGCACCTAAAATGTGACATTTCAAAGGACAAGGCACTCATCGCTTGATCTTAGATTCGGCACACATGGT
Source organism: Leptodactylus fallax (assembly GCA_947044405.1). NCBI lineage: Eukaryota > Metazoa > Chordata > Amphibia > Anura > Leptodactylidae > Leptodactylus > Leptodactylus fallax. The sequence continues at coordinate 2,457,684 of CAMRHE010000238.1, read as the reverse complement.
AAAATCCATATTAACTCCAGATGTCTGACATGACGAGACTAGTAAATTGTCTCCTCCGTGACGCTGAGACTTTTATACGCCCACATGGGAAGGAAATGAATAAAGGGAAAAATTAAACTTCAAGTCAAACATGGAAACAAACAAGACAATAAAACTCATCCACCCTCCCTTCTCTTTCCTATTGTATTATTCCAGGCACGGAGGGGAATCGCCACGTTCACTGCAGTCGTTTCGCGGTCCAACCCTCGGCTCCCGTGTTTCATCGATAGACGTGTGATCAGTTTATCCTCATCATCCATCACATTTATTAGAGCAATATTGTAAAAATATGTGACCCTGGCAATACGTTCCTGCAGTCACATCGCTTATATGGTAAGGTAACGCAACTTAATGTTATCACAAGGAAGGCTCCTTAATCTTAAAGGGGATTTCCACTTATAAAAATGTTTATATTACGGGTTGTCTCTCTGTGATCCTAGGTGATCAATGGTAATCTGCACATGAACTCAACATCAAGTGTTTTTGTAATTTCCCTTCAGCGCCTCTACAGGAGACATGAAGTATTACACTGTTCCTATTCAAATCAATGGACGGTTTGTGTAATGCATCGTCCTCCAGAGTGTGAGATGCTTTTTAGAGCTTCTGTCTTTGTGCTAGATAAACAAATATGGTCTCCATTCCAACTCTTAAAGGGGTTAAGATCCAGTTTCAAAGGGTTCTCTGTGACATCAACATAGGATCGGTGGAGGACAACAAAGAGGACTTGATACTTGCAGGAGTTAGGTGACCCATGGGGGTTCTGGAGCTTATACCTCCACCGATCAAACATTTATGGGAAACTACGCTAAATTCTATGATGTGTCCAAAGTCAACTCTACTAAGACGCAAAGGGTTCACATTCTGAGAGGAGATGATATCAAGAAACCAATCATAGGATGGAGATGGCAGCAGTGGTATACAGTTACTCTAGGGGTCAGAGCAGTTAGCGTTTCGTCCGGGCCCCATAGTCCAAAGGGCTAACAGGCTCCTCTGCCACTAGGCATAATTGTGATGCCCTGAAGTCCTTATATTAGCCCCATCCTGCTCCCATCACAGTAATATCCATAACCCAACCACTTCTCCCATGCAAACAAAGTAGCAACCTAGGAGGAACCCAACACAGGCATACACAGGCGCTGAAGGTGGGAGTGGGACCCAAGCAGCCAGAAGAGGAAATCCCACACCAGAGCAGCCACAAGACCAAGAACCCCTTACAACGGGACAAAGGTAGGACAAAGATAGGACAAAGTATCGGAAGCATCAAAGTCCTGCAAGAGAAGCCAAATGATTATACCAAAAGCAAAAACATTTCCCGTCTCGAGGAACTCATCCCAATATGGTCCAGTCATTATAACACTGTCAATCCAAGGACGTCCCATACTCCTTCCACGGAACCAAAAATTAGCACTTTGCTCAGAATGACCAAAAACAGACAAGGAGAAAGTAAGTGGCTCATGGATGTGTGCTCCACCTCATTCCATGAAGATTCTGAGAAAAGGACACCCCATAAATAGCATCCCTCACATAATGTAGATAGGATTTCCACAGAAACACTAAGCTTATTATCTAGAACGTATCAGGTCACCCTGAAGAACAATCAATGACCTACTTCCCGATGATATATATTAAGAGAAGTGATTGTAAGCTCTGCCTCCCAGGAGGTTGTGTGATCGATACTTGAACCTCCACTACATTACTTACTGTAATGACAGGCTACAGCGAAACAAAATTGTAGTTCTGTATCGTATACCCTGCACCAGATACAATGTATACAATATAGACATGTCCAGCAATACACATTGATGTAAATGGACACTATGTAATACTTTGATTCTTCAGTAGGGGTGCTGCAGGGAAACACCATAGATTACTGATAATTGCTGGAAGTCCCACCAAGAGGACTCTTTGTGATTACCATCAAGAGTAGAGATTGTTCAAAGTGGAGATCCCCTTTAAGGGCATCTCCTACAAGAGATAGGTTGTGTGGATATGTGAGCCTGCAGCAAGAAAGAAGCCACATTCTGCAGCGGGGCCCTCTTGTCTCACACTGTTCACTTATATTTCAGAAAGAAGAAGGAGCCATATAGAAGGGAGTATAACTGCAGGGGCAGACTACACAGCATTTGATTGTAGTCTGTTACCATGGAGACACATAGTTGTGCATAAAAATAACACAATGATAAGAGATTTTGTATCAAGACTATAATTTGCGCAATTTTTTAATTGTACATACAATGGAGCAATTGAATATGGTATTCAAACTATATAAGAAAAACAAAAGCAGAGCTGGGAGATGTAGTTAATCATGTGAAAAAGTATGTTACAGCACAAGTGGCTTGTGACCACTGCAGTGCTTTCGAAGGTCACAGCTGCCAAATCCCTTACCTGTCCACATTCACGTGCTGCTATCTCCTCCTTCTGCCTTGAACCCACAGGGCACGCACCAGCTCTTTCATCGTCTTAAAGGGACAGCGCAAGCTGGATTATCTAAACCTATCAAAGCTTATCCTCCAGGGCACTCTGTGTCTGAGCAATGATACAGCTGTACAATACTCTCTATCTCCTCCCTGCAATGATCATAGAGAGAACTGTGCAGCCATGCATTTACAGCTGCACAATTCTCTCTATCCCCTCCCTGCACTGATCATAGAGAGAACTCCAAAGCCTTACATTTACAGCTGCACAGTCTTCTCCCTATGATCAGTGCCAGGGTGGGATAAAGAATTCCACAGCCATACAGTAACAACTGCACAATCCTCTCTATAGACTTCCTCCACTGACCATAGAAAGACCTATGCAGCTATACAGTTTAAGCTGTACATTTCTCTCTATGTCCTCTTTGCATTGGTGATAGAGAACTATGCAGCCATACAGTAACAGCTGCGCAGTTCTCTCTACCCCCTCCCTGCACTGATCATAGAGAACTGTGTAGCCATACATTTAAAGCTGCACAGTTCTCTCTATCCCCTACCTGCACTGATCATAGAGAGAACTGTGCAACCATACAGTTAGTCACACAGTTCTCTCTACCCACTCCCTGCACTGATCATAGAGAACTGTGCAGCCATACATTTAAAGCTGCACTGTTCTCTCTATCCCCTACCTGCACTGATCATAGAGAAAACTGTGCAACCATACAGTTACAGTGGCACAGTTCTCTCCATCCCCTCCCTGCACTCCTCTCTACAATCAGTGAAGGGAAAAAGCTAGAAGTTACAGCTGGGACAATGCTGGAGCCTGGAGAGGTGAGTAACAAACCAGATTTGCACCTTAAGCCTTCCACAGAGCTAGACCACAAGGGAGTCGCTTATTTTAAACCATTTATTGCCCAATACCACACCTATTGGAGGTTGTTTCTACCATATGGAGCAATATCAGCTTTAATGCCTCAGGGTGCATTTACTTAGCAAATGGCCTATGTCTATTTTTGTAACATTATTGAAAGGTAAATTTTTTAGTTTTTTGGGGGTTTTTTGCATTTAATTCCATCCCCTTTATATAATGCCTGATAGAACATGAAAAACAAATTTAAAAAAATGACATGGGGGCACTTACTTTTTGACATAACTGTATACAGCTGGCAGCCCAACATAGCCACATGAAAACGCTTTCAATAAATGCCGTAATAATTTCGCAATCTGTTTCCGCGGCCTCCATTGTCTGATATCACATCGCTTACGTTACGCCATGTTACATTTTACATCGCGCCAGGTTAATATTCAATGTCACGCCGTGAGCTGCCACTGAGGTGGGTTTTATCTATATCATTGCCTTGAAATTTCCTTTTTGTTTTTAATTAAAAAAAAATTTTTTTTTCGGATTGGAGTGAAGACATTTTTTGCTGTTCGCCTTTTATATTGTGTTTTGTAGCACACAATCCTAACTCGTCGCTATTGAAAGCTTTTCAGTTCCTGTATAAAGGCAATCATTCAATGCAAAGGTCAAAAATAAGAACCTCCGCGGCCCGCCGTAGTGTTTAACACACCGCAATCCCGCTTTTAGAAATGAGCCCAAATTACTTGTTTTTATTTCTGTTTTTGCCTTTGGAGATAGACAACCGGCCAAGAACAACAATCTTACGTTTTTTTTCTTGTGTTTTGCCTTTTTTATAACAAGTCTCTAGGGTTTTAGACTGATTTTTAGCCAATTGTGGATAAAAAAAACACAGAAGAATGAGGGGTTCGTATTTTAGTGTCCTGAAGGACCTGTGAGGGCAATTACGTTCGGCCCCAGGGGAGTTGCCCATTTCTCATTGCATTTTGTTGAAGAATTCCTGCCGCTGAAACTGATGCAAATCAGCTGATGTAGTAAGCCAAAACTTGATTTCGGGGTGTGCGACCTGAGCAGAAGGGGGCGCTACCAAAGACCTAGATCTCAAGTGCACTATGACATCCATATCTTCTAATAGACTATATAGATAGGGCTTCTTGTAGGATATGAGAGCTGCAAGGAGAAGCTACAGCTACCTATGCATTTTCCCTGCAGTGGCCTCTATAGGTGAAATGTAGTATTACATGATGGCCATTCAAATGAATACATGGATGCCCTGTCCGTCAGAGCAATGCACTCCACTGCAGCTTATAATAGGGGTACCAAGCAGGGAACCCACCTCATGTAATCTTTAATAAGGGATATGGTGAGTTGTCTTGGATAGATAACCCTTTAGATGACTAGTAAGAGTAAATATACACCCAACAATGATCCTGGACTGGGCCCTGGTACCTATCCTGCAATAACATGATAAGTAGTTCTATACAAGACACTGCCTCTCTATTCTACACAGTCTTGTTTTAGATTCCGTCTTCTAAGAAATTATAAGGCACACATAAATATATATGCAAACAGTATACAAGACTGGGGGAAGGGTCAGGAACAAAAAATTGTTAAACACAGATCTGCAAACATGGACTTAAAGAGCATCTGTCGCCAGGTCCCTCATCTGATCGGCGCTGTCACTCTGAACATACTGGTGTTTTGTTTATCCAAATCCGGTCAGCTATTCCATAGATATAAGCCCTTTTATTGTTGATGAAGGTTATGGAGTACTAGCCAAGACACTGCCTGACATAGAGCACAAAGAGACATCACAGTCTTGGCTGTATATCCCACTTGGCTAATAGACCCTAATCTGCATGAACACTAAAAGGGCTTATATCTTTGGAATACCTGAACAGATATGGATGAATGCTCAGGGTGACAGCGCCGATCAGATGGGCTTTTCAGTTTGTAGCTTGTGCTAAAGGACACTACATGAAAGAATCTGATTCTTGGGGGTAGACTTGTGAAGTAAAGTGGGCAGATTAGGATGTAACATACAGTCTTATGTGCTGTCAGTGTGTCAGGTCAGGAGGGACCAAAGAGACCCTGGAGAAGTACAATCCATGTGTCGGGTACCCAATCCATGTGTCGGGTACCCAATACATGTGTCGTGTACTCCATACCTGTGAGGCCTGCATGCTGGTTGCATCATCCCCAGGACAGTCCGGCTTCTAAAGCAAAGAGGCAGAAACATCAGGGGGGTCCAGTTGGAGAAGCAGCAAAAAGCACCTGGTGTAAGAAGTAAAGAGACACCTGGTGTAAGAAGTCAAGAGACACCTGGTGTAAGAAGTCAAGAGACACCTGATGTAAGAAGTCAAGAAGCACCTGGTGTAAGAAGTCAAGAGACACCAGGTGTAAGTAGTCAAGAAGCACCTGGTGTAAGAAGTCAAGAAGCACCTGGTGTAAAAAGTCAAGACCTGGTGTAGGAAGTCAAGAGACACCTGGTGTAAGAAGTCAAGAAGCACCTGGTGTAAGAAGTCAAGAAGCACCTGGTGTAAGAAGTCAAGAGACACCAGGTGTAAGTAGTCAAGAAGCACCTGGTGTAAGAAGTCAAGAAGCACCTGGTGTAAGAAGTCAAGAGACACCAGGTGTAAGTAGTCAAGAAGCACCTGGTGGAAGAAGTCAAGAGACACCTGGTGTAAGAAGTCAAGAAGCACCTGGTGTAAAAAGTCAAGACCTGGTGTAGGAAGTCAAGAGACACCTGGTGTAAGAAGTCAAGAAGCACCTGGTGTAAGAAGTCAAGAAGCACCTGGTGTAAGAAGTCAAGAGACCCTGGCATAACAAGTCAAGAAGCACCTGGTGTAAAAAGTCAAGACCTGGTGTAGAAAGTCAAGAGACACCTGGTGTAAGAAGTCAAGAAGCACTTGGTGTAAGAAGTCAAGAAGCACCTGGTGTAAGAAGTCAAGAAGCACCTGGTGTAAGAAGTCAAGAAGCACCCGATGTAAGAAGTCAAGAATGACATAGTGTAAGAAGTCAAGACCTGGTGTAGGAAGTCAAGAGACACCTGGTGTAAGAAGTCAAGAAGCACTTGGTGTAAGAAGTCAAGAAGCACCTGGTGTAAGAAGTCAAGAAGGGGGGGAGGGTGAAGAGTGCACCCGATGTAAGAAGTCAAGAATGACATAGTGTAAGAAGTCAAGACCTGGTGTAGGAAGTCAAGAGACACCTGGTGTAAGAAATCGAAGAGCACCTGGTGTAAGAAGTCAAGAATAACCTGGTGTAAGATGTCAAGAGACACCTGGTGTAAGAAGTCAAGAAGTACTTAGTGTAAGAAGTCAAGACCTGGTGTAATAAGTCAAGAAGCACCTGGTGTACTGATGTATGATTGACTAAGACACCAGTGTTGTACCCATTCAGTACGGAGACTGTGTTGTGTAAAGGACCCATAGAGTGTTAAAGAAGCCATGTAGCTCTGCACGCCGATCCATTCCTTGTAGACGTCTTTTCCAGATCAGTTATTCCACTGTTGCTCACTATGGAACTAAAGTATTAAGTTGTAACCTATAAGAGTCGTCTGGTGTAACGTAAAGCGCCTGGTGTCTGTAACATCTCCATTACAGCTATTCACATAAGATTTATGTCAGCCAAAACCACCAGTTTTGGTGGGACCTTTCTACCATCTAAGGCCACGTTCACATCTGTGTGGAAGATCCATCAGAAATTGCAGACGAAAAAGTCCTGTAAGCCCGATATTTTCACCTGGTGATTTCAGTTATTACGGACAGACACCCTTGGACCAAAAGAGCAAAACACCATTCAGTGTGTATGGCCCCAGTAGATGTTGAGGGAAAGAAGGATCAGGCAGCTGGAGTTCAACATGTTCAATCCCTCTATTGAGACTGTCAATAGACTCTAGTTCGATGCGTTTTTAATGTCCGTTTTTTTAATGTGTGCATGAGGCCCTAGGCTTCCTGACAGCCCCTGCCCCCCTGTTACATTGTGTCCTGACCTCATTGTATATGGAGAGGCGGCAGCGCTCTGCCCGGGCCGCAGCGCCCCAGTAAAATAAACAAAGGCACAATCCATGTCAATTACAGATGCCAGGGATTCATCCAACACAAAAAGCACTCAGGAAAGAAATGCTCTATCTGGAAAGACGGCCGAATCTCCGGACTATTTCTGGATCTTGCATTGAGACAGCTGCAAAGTGGGGACATAATGTGAGTCTGTGTACTCCAAGGCTCGCAATGGACGCCATGCTGAGATCTATTGACTTTTTGATTGTCCGTCAAAGTTCATGACTGCCCGGGTGAAGTGTCTAATAATGAAGATACGCCGGGGCCTTCTGCTCAGAATTAGAGGAGTTGGTGCAAGTCAAAGGAACTTATTGTAAGGGACACAGGGCAGACAGAGAGGGAGTTTGCAGCTCCTGGGCCCCAATGCAAAATCTATAATAGGGCCCACAGTTACATTTGTCAGAGTCCAGGGCCCAGGTGTGACTACTACCTCCACACGCCCTATAGCCACAGTGCAGGAAGGGGTTAATCTCAACCTGTAAAGACTTTGTGTTTTGTCAGCTGCTGTGATGTAACCCATGTGCCCACAGGTGTAAGTAGATGGATTCAGCTGGTAGCACGTCCTGGGGGTATAATGAAGTCGCACCCCCTGCCATTGTATAAGAGGTAATCACCATCATAGTGTAAGCTTAGCTCTAAGTAAGTGACAATGGCCAATTAGTGCAAAACACACACACAAAGCACACGCACCCCCTGCAAATCCCTACAACACGGGCTCTAATGCTACATAAACATCAACACATTCCTGCAAAATATCAGGAGCCCTGAGAATAATCTACTTATAGACACAGCTGTCACTGTAACAAAACTACAGGAATCAGGAACATCACATAGTGAGGAAGATAGATAGATAGATAGATAGATAGATAGATAGATAGATATGAGATAGGATAGATAGAAAGATAGATAGATAGATAGATAGATAGGGGGATGAGATAGATAGATAGATAGATAGATAGATATGAGATAGATAGATAGATAGAGAGAGATAGATTAGATAGATAGATATGAGATAGATATGAGATAGATAGATATGAGATAGATAGATAGATAGATAGATAGATATGAGATAGATAGATAGATAGATAGATATGAGATAGATAGATAGATAGATAGATAGATAGATAGATAGATAGATAGATATGAGATAGATTGATAAATATGAGATTACACAGGTAGATAGCAGGAATACAAGACAGATGGAATGTTGTATTGTTCACCCTCTGGATATAAATAAGAATGTTCCTATTCAATGACAGCAAACAGAGATCCTGATAATGGTGATGAACTGAAATGCAAGAAGTTCTCACAATACACTTACAGACAGATAGATATCTGTTTATAGAGAGGATGCTTCCTAAGGGCACCCATAGCCTTTAAGATAATGCAATAGATAGATATGAGATAGATAGATAGATAGATAGAATAGATAGATGGGGAGAGAGAAAGGGAGAGGAGAAGAAGAAGAAGAAGAGAGAGAGAAGAAGATAGAGAAAGAAAGAAGATAGAGGAGATAGATAGATAGATAGATAGATAGATAGATAGATAGATAGGAGATAGATAGATAGATAGATAGATAGGATAGATAGATATAGATATGAGATAGGTAGATTAGAATGTACAAAACTTCGCATTACACAATCACTAAGCAATGATGACAGATATGAAATAAGGATACAGAGAAAGAGAGAAATACATGTGATAAATATATAGTTACAATATAGAAAGAAAGAAAGAAAGGAAAGAATAAGAAACTGATGGATGAATAGAAAGAAAGAAATGAGATAGATAGATAGAGATACATGATGGATGAGATAGATCGATAGATATGAGATAGATAGATATGAGATAGTTAGATAATATGAGATAGATAGATAGATAGATAGATAGATAGATAGATAGATAGAGATAGATAGATAGATAGATATGAGATAGATAGATAGATAGATAGATAGAAGATGAGATAGATAGATAGATAGATAGATAGATAGATAGATAGATATGAGATAGATAGATAGATATGAGATAGATAGATAGATAGATAGATAGATATGAGATAGATAGATAGATAGATATGAGATAGATAGATAGATAGATAGATATGAGATAGATAGGATAGATAGATAGATAGATAGATAGATAGATAGATAGATATGAGTGAGATAGATGATAGGTGATATATTTGCTTGATATAAGGATTGTGGGTTGTTCTGTGGACAGGACTTGTGTGACTGAATACATTCTGAGTACAGCGCTGTGGAATATGTTGGAGCTATAGACAGAGGTGTAGCTCGGGCAGGGGTATGTTCCCAGGTGCTGGTTGTCGGGGGGCCCAACAAGCCCCTCCTATATATTTAGGCTCAGTCAGGGCAGGCGGATGCTTCGCCCCTTCACTATCTACAATGTAATATTTTCATTTTGTAATTTTGTTTCTCTTTTTTGTTACTTTACAAAAGGAAATGATACAAGATACAAAAGAAAGAGACAAAGAAAAGCCGCCGATAATCGGGTGCCGGTGAGGAGCCTCGAAGTACAGGACGCCCCCGACTGATGGTCTGTGATCCCCTCCACACAGGAAACCGCTGCATGGGTACGCTAACCAGGCACACAAAGAACCTCCAGCATTAATTCTGTGCCCCTGATTAACCACAGATGCCCGGCAAGAAACTTCACCCCCACACCACACCATGCAACTATCCCTCCTTTAAGAGTTCCAGATGTAGCAGAGCTGAGTTTGTCATATGGCGACTGCTCGCAAACCTATTGCATTGCCACAAAGGGATACAACACCCCCCATGACAAACTCAGCTCTACTACATCTGCAGATAGAAAGTTTGCCTTGAGATCACATGATAGGCCCCTTCTGTACATCAAAGGCTTGTAGTCATCATTACCTTGTCTCCTAGGGGGGAGAGCCTTCCTGGAGCTCAGGACTGATCCAATGGACAGAAACAGCAGCAGCAGACAGAACCAGGAGGGAGATCTGTGCAAATCCATCTTGTGAGCATAGAAAAGACAGCGCTGCAAAGTGATGGCCAGGGAAGGGGGGGACGGAAAAGATGGAGAAGACTTTAGTGTCCCCAACCTCTCTCATGTAGAGGAGTCAGACCCCAGCAGGAGAGGATGGTCTGAAACCTAGTGGATTCTGCACGTGTGGGAGGGAGGAAGTCAGCAAGGAGGGGCTCCCAGTCAGATTACATCCCACAGCACTTACAAACAGCACAAGAAAGCAATTTCCAGTGTGTGTGTCTCTTCACAGTACACCCCCCCTCCCCAAATTACATCCAAATCTGGAAGCCCCTGCACCGCCACCCCCCTCCCAGCCCTGCATATTTCTATGAACTTCCACTCCTGAGGATGTTGTGTTGTCTGTCGCCTCTTTAAAGCCACTTCCAGCCAAGTCGAGGGCGGTCAGTGGGAGAGCGCAGACTTAAGAAGATAAATCGCAATTAATCCCCCAGATGGAGCTGAGATTGCTCCGGCCACTCAGACTAATATAGCAGCATGCGAGGATTAGGAGCGAGGCGGCTGCGAGAGGCACTACATGGACAAGAGGGGACCCCCAGCGATTAGGAGGCATCAGCCTGAAAGTCATGTAAAGCTATAGAGGGTGCAGAGGTAGCAGTAACACCCAAGCCCCATGCCCGAGCCCAGTATAGGGTTCAATTTGTCCTATATGGGGGAAATTTATTCTTACGTAAATCTTAACTGAGTCCCCAACAGGAGTACGGCTCCGGCCTCTTAGTAATTCTAGTGCATGTAGGTGCGCCTGATCACAAATTGACGCCAGTAAGGAACTGGTATAGATCTGTGATCTAACTCCCGCCAGTTTTCTAGCATGAGTTATAGTAAATCCAGTAGGCTGGGGCTTAAAAAGTGGCGAGCACAGCGCAGAGGCGGAGCTGCGCCAAGTTGAGGCCATTTTGTGCCAAAAAATAACATTCTATGTGACATTATGTGTGACAAAATAACATTCTATGTGACAAAACGACATTATATGTGAAAAAGTGTGACAAAATAACATTCTGTGTGACATTATATGTGACAAAATAACATTACAGTATATGTGACAAAATTACATTGTAGTTGACATTATATGTGACAAAATTACATTCTACACACAAAATGACACTCCGTGTGACACTATGTGTGACAAAATAACATTCTATGGACAAAATGATACTCAATGTGACATTATACAGACGTGGACAAAATTGTTGGTACCCCTCGTTTAATGAAAGAAAAACCAACAATGGTCAAAGAAATAACTTGAATTTGACAAAAATGGAATTTGCCAAACTACATGTTGACAAGCCACAAAGCTTCTGGGAGAATGTCCTATGGACAGATGAGACAAAAATTGAAATTTTTGGCAAGGCACATCTGCTCTATGTTCACAGATGGAAAAATGAAGCCTATCTTGAAAAGAACACTGTCCCTACTGTGAAACATGGAGGAGGCTCTGTTATGTTCTGGGGCTGCTTTGCTGCATCTGGCACAGGGTGTCTTGAATCTGTGCAGGGTACAATGAAATCTCAAGACTATCAAGGGATTCTAGAGAGAAATGTGCTGCCCAGTGTCAGAAAGCTTGGTCTCAGTCGCAGGTCAGGGGTCTTGTAACAGGATAATGACCCAAAACACACAGCTAAAAACACCCCAAGAATGGCTAAGAGGAAAACATTGGACTATTCTGAAGTGGCCTTCTATGAGCCCTGACCTAAATCCTATTGAGCATCTTTGGAAGGAGCTGAAACATGCCGTCTGGAAAAGGCACCCTTCACACCCGAGACAACTGGAACAGTTTGCTCATGAGGAGTGGCCAAAATCCCTGCTGAGAGGTGCAGAAGTCTCATTGACAGTTACAGGAATCGTTTGATTGCAGGGATTGCCTCAAAAGGTTGTGCAACAAAATATTAAGTTAAGGGAACCATCATTTCTGTCCAGGCCTGTTTCATGAGTTTTCTTTTTAAAAAAAAATTCTGTTGAAGCCTGGTTGGAAAGCAATGTCTGACTTTCATTTGTTCATTTTCATAGAATTTTTATATATTATTACTTTTGTCAGATTCAAGTTATTTCTGTGACCATTGTGGGTTTTTCTTTCATTAAATGAGGGAGGGGGACCAACAATTTTGTCCACGTGTGTATGTGACAAATTGACATTCTATATGACAATATAACATTCTGTGTGACAAAATTACATTCTATGAGACAAAATAACACTCTTTGTGACATTATATGGGACAAAATGACATTCTACACACAAAATGACAGTCTGTGTGACACTATGTGTGACAAAATAACATTTTCTATGACATAATCAATTGCTGTGACAGAAAAATTATATTTTGTGCGACAAGATGAGATTTTTACTCAAATATATAATAGCTTTTGTGACACAAAATAAACAGGATTTTAACTACTTCCAGACCACCCATTGACTATATACATCTGGGCGCTCCACTCTTAACCCTGCAATGATATACCTGTACATCCCTGCAGTGTTAAGCAGTTGCAGCAGGGGGGCAGCTCTCACTACAGCCAGACCTCCTATAGGGAAGGCAGGGATGTGATAAAAAATGACAGAATTAAATCTAATGTTCACTAAATTTTAATTTTGTGGCACAAAGAACATTGTGGACATTGTGAGCCCCCCGTAGTATGATGGCCACGTACATTTATCTTGGCAGCCAATCTTTCACAACATATTGACCTGAAATCACCAATAACAAGAATTTCCATCTCTCTCTGATGGAGACCCATTGTGGTAATGGGTTCAGAGATCTTGAAAAAGTAGCAAAAATGAGAAGCTTGAGATCAAGATTATTCCAGCCATCCTCCTCGTCTCTTCATGATGTCCATCACTGCTCCGTCTGGCTGAAGAACCCTCCTGGATAATGGAGTCCAAGCTGGGGGTTAGATCACAGAATATGTTATAACTTTCTTATTGGAGGGGCCCATGTTCTCCTGATGGGGCTGTAGAGCCCTTACAAGAACAGTCTAGGGGCCACTTGTTTAAAACATGTATGTGACAGTAGTTGTGGGCAGGAGACAGGGACTCCCATCATCATACATGACTATGATTCCCACGGGTCCCCGCGCAGTGTTCAGCCCAGGAAATACAACCCACATATGGTCCATATTTCACATAGCCATTTGATAATGGTATAACTCATCACACAGTGCCCCCCACTATGTCTCATTTGTCAGTATGTATGTCAGTTTTACAGGCAACGATGAACCCCTATACTGACCGGTCCTTTTTGCACCTTTATTTTGTGCTCACACAAGCTTATTTTGTGTTTACAGAATCAATTTTTCGGTCACAAAAGTTTATTTTGTGGTACAAAGTTATATTTTGTCATACAGGATTTTTTGCGACTTTTTTTTCTTTTGTGACATAATCTGTTTTGTATTATTGGCTTTACGAGATGTATTATGTCATACGAAAGAAAATTCTGTGCAACAAAATAACATTCTATGTCACAAAATCACAGATTATGTAACAAAATAACTTTCTGTGCCACAAATTAACATTATGTATGATATTCTGTTTAAGAATGACATTCTGTGTGACAAAGTAACATTCTGTGCAACAAAACAACATTCTGTGTGACAAAGTAAAATTTTGCATGACAAAATCAATTGTTGTGACAGAAAAATAGGGTTTTTTGCAGAACTCTAAATTGATTTTTGTTCATTCTGTGAAAATTTTACTTGTTCTTGTGCACACAGAAATTATTTCTGTTTATCACAAAATGAATTCTGTGCACACATAACATGTTTTTGTGATCACAAAATGGATTCTCTAATCACAAATGCCACTTTTGTGCTGAAAAAATGAATTCTGTGTTCACAAAAATTCATTTAGTGGCACAGAACACAATGTGGACAGACGGCAATATCTTAGTATGACGGCCACATCTTTCTGGACTCATGCTCTGGGGACAGCCAGGACCATCATCATCCCTGTCTCCAAGGGTCCACCTATTAAACATGGGCACTGGCGGAGGGTGAGGACGCAGCTATGATTGATGCCTGGTGTGAATAACTCCACTGCTCCGAGCACTATCCATGTGAGACTGCTTACGGAGAAGTCAGCCATAACCACAGATGAGGCTAAGAGCGAAGTCTCGGCTTCCAGCTCAAATCCAATTTCACACAGTTACCCCCATGAGTGAAGTTTTGCTGTATGAGATACAACACAGCGTTCACATTTATCAATGAACTAGGCCATTGTCCGAGAAGTCTCTCCCTCCCCCAATGACAAGTGTCTCTGTATAATTGTATCCCAGGCCAAAATCTACTGCGGTCTAGTGCAGGGACCTCCTGGCCACAAGGACCCAGAACATCGCTCTTGTGTGATTGCATATTTTGCTGTGGTACTAACATATTGCACAGCATTGTACAGATTAGGTCACCATCCTGGATAGTCTGGGCGACCCTTGCAAGATTCATTTTGCAAATACAGTGGGGAAAAAAAAGTATTTAGTCAGCCACCAATTGTGCAAGTTCTCCCACTTACAAAGATGAGGCCGGCCTGTAATTGTCATCATAGGTAGACCTCAACTATGAGAGACAAAATGAGAAAACAAATCCAGAAAATCACATTGTCTGATTTTTTAAGAATTTATTTGCAAATTATGGTGGAAAAGAAGTATTTGGTCATTAACAAAAGTTCATCTCAATACTTTGTTATATATCCTTTGTTGGCAATGACAGAGGTCAAACGTTTTCTGTAAGTGTTCACAAGGTTGGCACACACTGTTGCTGGTATGTTGGCCCATTCCTCCATGCAGATCTCCTCTAGAGCAGGGATGTTTTGGGGCTGTCGATGGGCATCATGGACATTCAACTCCCTCCAAAGGTTTTCTATGGGGTTGAGATCTGGAGACTGGCTAGGCCACTCCAGGACCTTGAAATGCCTCTTACGAAGCCGCTCCTTCGTTTCCCTGGCGGTGTGCTTGGGATCATTGTCATGCTAAAAGACCCAGCCACGTTTCATCTTCAATGCCCTTGCTGATGGAAGGAGGTTTGCACTCAAAATCTCACCATACATGGCCCCATTCATTCTTTCATGTACACGGATCAGTCGTCCTGGTCCCTTTGCAGAGAAACAGCCCCAAAGCATGATGTTGCCCCCCCCCCATGCTTCACAGTAGGTATGGTGTTCTTTGGATGCAACTCAGCATTCACTCTCCTCTACCAAACAGTTCTACTTTGGTTACATCTGACCATATGACATTCTCCCAATACTCTTCTGGAACATCCAAATGCTCTCTAGCAAACTTCAGACGGGCCCGGATATGTACTGGCTTAAGCAGGGGGACACGTCTGGCACTGCAGGATCTGAGTCCCTGGCGGCGTAGTGTGTTACTGACGGTAGCCTTTGTTACGTTAGTCCCAGCTTTCTGCAGGTCAGTCACTAGGTCCCCCCCGTGTGGTTCTGGGATTTTTGCTCCCCGTTCTTTTTTTTTATATAACTGTAATTTTATTGAAAAATTTTTCATTAACAAGGAATAAAGAAAAAACAAAAAAACAATAATAATCAAACAAACAGGAAGCATTGAGGTAAATAGAGGCTATCTGCCTCCTCCCCCTAAGCAATATGCATTTAAATTAAGCAGTGAACAAGGGAGGGGGGAATGGGAGGGATTAAGAAGACAAGGGTAGGACCAAAGGGAAGGGGGGGAGGGAAGGAGAGGACTAGAGATCAGAGACCCTGTAATGTACAATACATGTCCCAGGGTGCCCAAATAGCCCCAAGGCTTCCCGTGAATTATGTAGGCCAGCAGTCAGGTATTCAAGACTCCTCACATCCTTCATTCTAGCCACAAGCTCAAGACTAGATGGGGGACTCACCTTCTTCCAGTTTCTAGCTATGAGAGTTTTAGCTGCAGTACAAAGATGCAAGAAAAGCCTGGATGACTTATTGCTCAGGTGTCTGGGGGGAAGGTTCAGGAGATAAAGAAGAGGGTCAAGAGGAACCTCTTGCAAAAAGAGAGCAGTCGTCAGAGTCCTGACCTCCCTCCAAAACCGAGGATGAGAGGGCCGTCCAAAAGATTGGTGCAGGGTCCCACCGCAGCTCCACGCGCCAGCACCATGGGGGAACTAATGGGTTTGGGTATGAAGGAGAGCCGGGTATGATACCAATGCATCAACAGCTTATACTGCGTTTCCCTAAACGTAATGCACTGAGATGATTTCTGGGCCCGAGACCATACAATCCGCCACTGTTCCTGGGAGTGGGTTTACCCACCGCCTCCTCCCATTTAAGCATATAGCGATGATTAACAGGAGAGCCTGTAGTTTGTGAGTTAAGAAGTTGGTAAATAGAGGATATAAAGCCCCTAGTGGCGTGCCTGCACGGCAAATCTTTTCAAAGCGGTGGGAGTGCACCTTAGAGACCCATGGAGGGGCGGACAGTGACCACCTGCAAGTAATGGAACCATTCAGTACTTGGCAGGTTTTGATTAGCTGTAAGATAAGCAAGGACCTGAGTTCCAAGGTTCCAGGGTCAACCATATCAGCAATCCGGTAGGCCAGCTTCAGACCACACTTTAGTCATGGCAGAGTCAGGCTCTCTGGGAGAGGGGGTTGTATAGTATGGAGACCATAGATGAGCGCGGGGACATCAGGGAGAATCTAGCACAACAGGTAGACCAGATAGATCTAGTAAACCGAATGGGGCCCAACAGGTCGGGCGGGGGGGGGGGGAGCTGCCCACAGAAGCGCGTTAGGATGCATGGGTGCCAGCCATAGCTTCTCTACCTGCACCCATCTGGTGTATGCTGGCATAGCCGCCCAGATGGGATATGGCGTAAGTGGGCCGCCCAGTAATTGTAACAGATGTGGGACAGCCATACCCCCAGACCCCCTATCCGCCAGCATAACAGATCTAGGTATTCGGTGTCGTTTTGCTTTCCAGATAAACTGGAAGATAGCTTTCTGTAGGTTCCGTAATTCTCCCCGGGTATCGCGCTGGGAGAGTCTCGAAAAATACAGTAGCTTCGGGAGGAGAGTCATCTTGACCGCAGCAATTCTCCCCAAAAGGGAGATAGGCAAGGGTTGCCATTTGTCCAATAGGGGCTCTTAGCTCACAAAACAACCGCGGGTGGTTTGCCGAGTAGAGGGTCGCATAGGAAGTGGATATGTGGACTCCCAGGTAGCGGATAGAGGACTCCCGCCACTGGAAATCGTAATTACTGCGGAGGAGAAGGAGAAGGTCCCGTGGGATGTTAGTGGGAGTGCCTCAGTCTTCGCGGGGTTCACCTTATACCCTGAGAGATCACCATAGGTCTCTAGCGAGCGCAGCGGTTTGGAAGGGTAGTTGAGGGGAGGTGAGAGTGAGGAGTACATCGTCCGCAAAGAGAGATATCTTAAATTCCTTATCTTGGACCATGATGCCCTTGATATTAGGGTCTCGCCTAATCTTGGCCGCTAGCGGTTCAATGCAGAGGGCAAATATGATGGGTGACAGGGGGCAACCCTGCCTAGTGCCATTTCGATGCTCCCCGTTCTTGTGATCATTTTGACCCCACGGGGTGAGATCTTGCGTGGAGCCCCTGATGGAGGGAGATTATCAGTGGTCTTGTATGTCTTCCATTTTCTAATTATTGCTCCCACAGATGATTTCTTCACACCAAGCTGCTTGCCTATTGCAGATTCAGTCTTCCCAGCCTGGTGCAGGGCTACCATTTTGTTTCTGGTCCTTCCACAGCTCTTTGGTCTTCACCATAGTGGAGTTTGGAGTGTGACTGTTTGAGGTTGTGGACAGGTGTCTTTTATACTGATAACAATGTCAAACACAGGAGCCATTACTACAGGTAATGAGTGGAGGACAGAGGAGCCTCTTAAAGAAGAAGTTACAGGTCTGTGAGAGCCAGAAATCTTGCTTGTTTGTAGGTGACCAAATACTTATTTTCCACCATAATTTGCAAATAAATTCTTTAAAAATCAGACAATGTGATTTTCTGGATTTGTTTTCTCATTTTGTCTCTCATAGTTGAGGTCTACCTATGATGACAATTACAGGCCGGCCTCATCTTTTTAAGTGGGAGAACTTGCACAATTGGTGGCTGACTAAATACTTTTTTTTCCCACTATATTTTGGAGGTTCTCCAGGAGGATTAGCTTCAAACTACTCGGTCCAAACTAGAAGTGCTAATATTATATTCTGGGGTATCTTCGGGTCCCAAAGTAGTCGGAGGCCAGAGAGGGTGCGTAAAAATACAAAAAAACACTTCTAGTCACCGTTCCTGGGCACGGGTGCAGTGTCTGGTCTTCTTTGATGGGTGTCCTTATGGCTGTCCCCCTGACATCATAGGCTCCAGGTCTCTACTGAAGGAAACCCACAATAACATGGGGAGAGCATATAGACTTCATGCAGATGTTGTACTTGGCCAGATTTGACCCCAAAGATGCAAGATGACAGTCCTGACCACTGAGCCCCTATAGACCCACCTTTGGGACATGCCCATTGGGCCTTCTTCATTGATTTTGGATAGACTTGGCCTGAGTATTCAGTTTCTGCAGATTTTTACCTGGGTTATGTAACATTCCCAATCCTTAATTGTATCCCATATCTATTTATGAGGCCCTCATAGACATTACATATTGCGTGATACCATCAACAGCTGTGTAGCCTGCAAAGCGGCCCTCTTTTTCTTTAGAGGGGGAATTTTTCCATTTGCCCTATGGGTTCTATGTTATCTCCACGTTCAGTTGTAGTGACCTCATGAAGGACCATCAGATGGTATCTCAGGCATCTTCAGATACAACAATGGAGTTTATGTAACAGCGGGGTCGGCTTCTGCCCCTGGGGGTATTTACCTCTCTGCTTGTTGTGTTATATAAGTGACTGGAGAGAATGGGGACAGGCCGAAGTTTTGTTCTACATGTAATTGGTAGAGAATTAATGAGGTTCGGTAATGGACGGTTCACACATCCAAGGTGTCCTCTGGGAAGGGGGGTGCGACAAGGGATAGGAAGGGACACACCAAACCTCCCCCTGACATAATGAGAGGCTCCGGGGTACACAGGGAGGTGCAGAGCTGAGGAGTTACATGACATTACTGGGGTAATATTATTATATTATTGGGGTAAGTGCTCTTTAATAAAAGACCATAACCCGATATAAGGTCTCCGAAAATAACTCTCCAGTCATCACTTTATACACTTTATCACAAGAATGGAGCAACGAAAAGGGAGTAATATTTAGTTATACTATTTTGTGTTAAGTTTGTGGGTCACAAAAACACTCAAAAATCATCAGACCCCATAGCCCAGGTGTCCTAAAGGCCTAATTAGGGGTCACCACTACTTGTACATTACTACTACTTGTATAGCACTACTACTTGTGTATCACTACTACTTGTATAGCACTACTACTTGTGTATCACTACTACTTGTACATCAATACTACTTGTATAGCACTATTTGTGTATCACTACTACTTGTGTATCACTACTACTTGTATATCGCTACTACTTGTACATCACTACTACTTGTATATCGCTACTACTTGTACATCACTACTACTTGTATAGCACTACTACTTGTGTATAACTACTGCTTGTGCATCACTACTACTTGTACATCACTACTACTTGTATAGCACTACTACTTGTGTATCACTACTACTTGTACATCACTACTACTTGTACATCACTACTACTTGTATAGCACTACTACTTGTGTATCACTACTACTTGTACATCACTACTACTTGTGTATCACTACTACTTGTACATCACTACTACTTGTGTATCACTACTACTTGTACATCACTACTACTTGTGTATCACTACTACTTGTACATCACTACTACTTGTACATCACTACTACTTGTGCATCACTACTACTTGTACATCACTACTACTTGTATAGCACTACTACTTGTGTATCACTACTACTTGTGTATCACTACTACTTGTACATCACTACTACTTGTGTATCACTACTACTTGTGTATCACTACTACTTGTGCATCACTACTACTTGTGCATCACTACTACTTGTACATCACTACTACTTGTATAGCACTACTACTTGTGGATCACTACTACTTGTACATCACTACTACTTGTGTATCACTACTACTTGTACATCACTACTACTTGTGTATCACTACTACTTGTACATCACTACTACTTGTGTATCACTACTACTTGTACATCACTACTACTTGTGCATCACTACTACTTGTACATCACTACTACTTGTGTATCAATACTACTTGTGTATCACTACTACTTGTACATCACTACTACTTGTGTATCACTACTACTTGTACATCACTACTACTTGTGTATCACTACTACTTGTACATCACTACTACTTGTGTATCACTACTACTTGTACATCACTACTACTTGTGTATCACTACTACTTGTACATCACTACTACTTGTGTATCACTACTACTTATACAGCACTACTACTTGTATAGCACTACTACTTGTATATCACTACAACTTGTACATCACTACTACTTGTATAGCACTACTAATTGTATATCACTACAACTTGTACATCACTACTACTTGTGTATCACTACTACTTGTGTATCACTACTTGTATAGCACTACTACTTGTACATCCCTACTACTTGTGTAGTACTACTTGTATATCACTACTACTTGTATAGCACTACTACTTGTATATCACTACAACTTGTATATCACTACTACTTGTATATCACTAATACTTGTATAGCACTACTACTTGTATATCACTACTACTTGTACATCACTACTACTTGTACAGCACTACTACTTGTATAGCACTACTACTTGTATAGCACTACTACTTGTGTATCACTACTTGTACATCACTACAACTTGTACATCACTACTACTTGTATATCACTACTACTTGTATAGCACTACTACTTGTATATCACTACAACTTGTATATCACTACTACTTGTATATCACTAATACTTGTATAGCACTACTACTTGTATATCACTACTACTTGTATATCACTACTACTTGTACATCACTACTACTTGTATAGCACTACTACTTGTATAGCACTACTACTTGTGTATCACTACTTGTACATCACTACAACTTGTACATCACTACTACTTGTGTATCGCTGCTACTTGTATATGACTTCTGCTTGTGTATCAATACTACTTGTATATTGCTACTACTTGTATATGACTACTACTTGTGTATCACTACTTGTATAGCAGTACTACTTGTCCATCACTACTACTTGTACATCACTACTACTTCAGTATCACTACCACTTGTATATCACTACTACTTGTGTATCACTACTACTTGTACATCACTACTACTTCAGTATCACTACCACTTGTATATCACTACTACTTGTGTATCACATCCACTTGTGTATCACTACAACTTGTACATCACTACTACTTGTATATTACTACTACTTGTATATCACTACTTGTATATGACTACTGCTTGTGTTCACTACTTGTATATCTCTACTACTTGTGTATCACTACCACTTGTATATCACTACTACTTGTATATCACTACTACTTGTGTATCAATACTACTTGTATATCACTTGAACTTGTATCACTACTACTTGTATATTGCTACTACTTGTATATCATTACTATTTGTGTATCACTACTTGTGTATCACTACTACTTGTACATCACTACTACTTGTGTATCACTACTACTTGTACATCACTACTACTTGTGTAGCACTACTACTTGTATATTGCTACTACTTGTACATCACTACTACTTGTATAGCACTACTACTTGTGTATCACTACTACTTGTACATCACTACTACTTGTGTATCACTACCACTTGTATATCGCTACTACTTGTATATCACTACTACTTGTGTATCACTACCACTTGTGTATCACTACTTGTATAGGACTACTACTTGTACATCACTACTACTTGTATATCACTCTACTTGTTTCACTACTCTTGTACATCACTACTACTTGTACATCACTACTACTTGTATATCACTACTACTTGTGTATCACTACTACTTGTCCATCACTACTACTTGTATATCACTACTACTTGAATAGCACTACTACTTGTGTATCACTACTACTTGTGTATCACTACTACTTGTGTATATCACTACTACTTGTGTATCACTACCACTTGTATATCGCTACTACTTGTATATCACTACTACTTGTGTATCAATACTACTTGTATATCACTTGAACTTGTATCACTACTACTTGTATATCATTACTATTTCTGTATCACTACTTGTGTATCACTACTACTTGTACAGCACTACTACTTGTGTATCACTACTACTTGTACATCACTACTACTTGTATATCGCTACTACTTGTACATCACTACTACTTGTGTATCACTACTACTTGTGTATCAATACTACTTGTATATCACTTGAACTTGTATCACTACTACTTGTATATCATTACTATTTCTGTATCACTACTTGTGTATCACTACTACTTGTACATCACTACTACTTGTGTATCACTACTACTTGTACATCACTACTACTTGTATATCACTACTACTTGTATAGCACTACTACTTGTGTATCACTACTACTTGTACATCACTACTACTTGTGTATCACATCCACTTGTGTATCACTACAACTTGTACATCACTACTACTTGT
This sequence comes from Leptodactylus fallax, assembly GCA_947044405.1. Classification (NCBI taxonomy): domain Eukaryota; kingdom Metazoa; phylum Chordata; class Amphibia; order Anura; family Leptodactylidae; genus Leptodactylus; species Leptodactylus fallax. The sequence continues at coordinate 2,434,687 of CAMRHE010000238.1, read as the reverse complement.
ATATTACTACTACTTGTATATCACTACTTGTATATGACTACTGCTTGTGTATCACTACTTGTATAGCACTACTACTTGTGTATCACTACCACTTGTATATCGCTACTACTTGTATATCACTACTACTTGTGTATCAATACTACTTGTATATCACTTGAACTTGTATCACTACTACTTGTATATTGCTACTACTTGTATATCATTACTATTTGTGTATCACTACTTGTGTATCACTACTACTTGTATATCGCTACTACTTGTACATCACTACTACTTGTATAGCACTACCACTTGTGTATCACTACTACTTGTACATCACTACTACTTGTGTATCACTACCACTTGTATATCACTACTACTTGTATATCACTACTACTTGTGTATCACTACTACTTGTACATCACTACTACTTGTGTATCACTATCACTTGTGTATCACTACTTGTATAGCACTACTACTTGTACATCACTACTACTTGTATATCACTACTACTTGTATATCACTACTACTTGTGTATCACTACTACTTGTACATCACTACTACTTGTATATCACTACTACTTGTATAGCCTACTACTTGTATCACTACAGTCCCTGACAGAAGTTCTGTCGCTTATCCATGTTGTGAAATCAAAAGCTTATAACGTGACTTTAAATTCATCCATTGGTTTTAGAAATGACTCATATGAAAGCTGAAACCCTCCCAAATGATTTTTTGGTTAAGAAAATAAATTGGCTTCACTGCTGGAATATTGATCATTTAATGAACACAGAAAGGTCAGATTTTGGCAAGACAAAAGTTTTGTCGCACACATAAAGTAATGTGAAAATCAAACTAATAATTCTGTTCAAAAACAAAGATATGTTTCATAACATTGGTGAATGAAGTTGTGGTGCTATTAGAGCCATATTTAATATTTTGTGTGACTTCCATGAGCTTGAAGGACGGCATCCATGCGTTTCAACAATGATTCATACAATTTATTGATGACGTCATCAGGAATAGCACAGAATGCAGTCTCACATGCCTCCCAGAGTTCATCAAGATTCTTTGGTTTTGTCTGCCAAGCTTCCTCTTTCATCCTACCCCAAACATACTCAATGATGTTCATGTCTGGTGACTAGGCCGGCCAGTCCTGGAGCACCTTGATCTTCTTTGCCTTGAGGAACTTTAATGTAGAGATGGATGTATGAGATGGAGCACCATCCTGCTGCAAAATGTGACCCCTTTTATGATTGGGAATGTAAGAGGAAGCTAATACTTCTTGATATTTTAGGCTATTGATATTGCCTTCCACCTTGCAAATGCTTTGCACACCTCCATACTGAATGTAACCCCAGACCATGATCTTTCCACCACCAAACGTAACTGTTTTCTGGGTGTATCTTGGATCCATACGGGCTCCAGTAGGTCTCCTGCAGTATTTGCGACGGCTGTGGTGTAATTCAACTGAAGATTCATCTGAGAAATTCACCTTCTGCCACTTTTCCAGTGTCCATCCGTTTAGCAGGCTGTGGGCCTTGGCAAATGCCACACGTTTTTTTGGGGGGGCCCGCCCCCCGGGGGGGGGGCGGCCCCGGGGGGAGGGGCCCTTAATTGCCTTTTGTTTAGTGCTGGCTTCTGGCACTGATTCGACCATGGAGGCCATTTCGAGACAGAATCCTACAAACTGTTCTAGTTGTCAGAGGTGAAGTTGCAGTTCAAGTAGAGTGCTGGAGTTCTTTTTATACACACCCACTAATTAACCGATCAATTAGTGAGCACAGGTGAGGCTTTAAACTAGGATTGGGTGCATTATATGACAAGGCGACAAAACTTTTGTCTTGCCAAAATCTGACCTTTCTGTGTTCATTAAATGATGAATATTTCAGCAGTAAAGCCAATTTATTTTCTTAACCAAAAAATCATTTGGGAGGGTTTCAGCTTTCATATGAGTCATTTCTAAAACCAATGGATGAATTTAAAGTCAGGTTATAAGCTTTTCATTCCACAACATGGATAAGCGACAGAACTTCTATAAGGGACTGTACTACTTGTGTATCACTACTACTTGTGTATCACTATTACTTGTACATCACTACTACTTCAGTATCACTACCACTTGTATATCACTACTACTTGTGTATCACATCCACTTGTGTATCACTACAACTTGTACATCACTACTACTTGTATATTACTACTACTTGTATATCACTACTTGTATATGACTACTGCTTGTGTATCACTACTTGTATATCACTACTACTTGTGTATCACTACCACTTGTATATCGCTACTACTTGTATATCACTACTACTTGTGTATCAATACTACTTGTATATCACTTATTTTTATTATATTTTTATATATTATTTTTTTTTATTACTACTTGTACATCACTACTACTTGTGTATCACTACTACTTGTGACATCCACTACTACTTGTATATCGCTACTACTTGTACATCACTACTACTTGTGTATCACTACTACTTGTGTATCAATACTACTTGTATATCACTTGAACTTGTATCACTACTACTTGTATATCATTACTATTTCTGTATCACTACTTGTGTATCACTACTACTTGTACATCACTACTACTTGTGTATCACTACTACTTGTACATCACTACTACTTGTATATCACTACTACTTGTATAGCACTACTACTTGTGTATCACTACTACTTGTACATCACTACTACTTGTGTATCACTACCACTTGTATATCGCTACTACTTCTATATCACTACTACTTGTGTATCACTACTACTTGTACATCACTACTACTTGTGTATCACTACCACTTGTGTATCACTACTTGTATAGCACTACTACTTGTACATCACTACTACTTGTACATCACTACTACTTGTACATCACTACTACTTGTATATCACTACTACTTGTGTATCACTACTACTTGTATATCACTACTACTTGTACATCACTACTTGTATATCACTACTACTTGTACATCACTACTACTTGTGTATCACTACTACTTGTACATCACTACTACTTGTATATCACTACTACTTGTATAGCACTACTACTTGTGTATCACTACTACTTGTATATCACTACTACTTGTATATCACTACTACTTGTGTATCACTACCACTTGTATATCGCTACTACTTGTATATCACTACTACTTGTGTATCAATACTACTTGTATATCACCTGAACTTGTATCACTACTACTTGTATATCATTACTATTTCTGTATCACTACTTGTGTATCACTACTACTTGTACAGCACTACTACTTGTGTATCACTACTACTTGTACATCACTACTACTTGTATATCGCTACTACTTGTACATCACTACTACTTGTGTATCACTACTACTTGTGTATCAATACTACTTGTATATCACTTGAACTTGTATCACTACTACTTGTATATCATTACTATTTCTGTATCACTACTTGTGTATCACTACTACTTGTACATCACTACTACTTGTGTATCACTACTACTTGTACATCACTACTACTTGTATATCACTACTACTTGTATATCACTACTACTTGTGTATCACTACTACTTGTACATCACTACTACTTGTGTATCACTACCACTTGTATATCGCTACTACTTCTATATCACTACTACTTGTGTATCACTACTACTTGTACATCACTACTACTTGTGTATCACTACCACTTGTGTATCACTACTTGTATAGCACTACTACTTGTACATCACTACTACTTGTACATCACTACTACTTGTATATCACTACTACTTGTGTATCACTACTACTTGTATATCACTACTACTTGTACATCACTACTTGTATATCACTACTACTTGTACATCACTACTACTTGTGTATCACTACTACTTGTACATCACTACTACTTGTATATCACTACTACTTGTATAGCACTACTACTTGTGTATCACTACTACTTGTACATCACTACTACTTGTACATCACTCTTTTACTACTTTGTACTCCTCTACTTGTATATCACTACTACTTGTATATCGCTACTACTTGTGTAAGGAACATTTAAATCAGTTATCCTTGATGGAAAATTGAAAACTCACTTTAGCGCCATCTTTTGGAAGGTAGCAACCTATAGATCAATGCCTGGCTTTCTATAAAACCTAGAGAGATTGTCTGGGAATAAAGCAAAACCAGAACATCTTTTCCATAAAAATATATAAAACATATATATATATATATATATATATATATCAGGGGCGTAACTATCGGGGTAGCAGTGGTAGCGACTGCCACAGGGCCCGGAACATTACGGGGCCCGGAGCCCTGTGGCAGTCGCTACCGCGAACCCCACAATCACTGCTATCATTATACTCCGGGGTCTTTTGAGACCCCGGAGTATAATGATCGGGGGCCCAGGGGAGGTGAGCGAACATAAAAAACACTGTAACTCACCTCTCCGCCGCTCCGCAGGCTTCGGGCCTGTTTGGTGACGTCCCAGACGTCAGCCGACGTCATTATGCGTCGCGACGCCGGCCTGGATCGCGCGAGATCCGGTCCGACATTGAAGATGGCCGAAGTAGCGCACGGGAGTGCACCGGAGCGAGGAAGAGGTAAGTTGCAGTGTTTTCTATGTTTGTATCCTCCCCTGGGTCTCCGTTCATGGGTGGTCCACTATGGGGCATAATACTGTGTGCAGGGGCCACTAAGGGGCAAACTACTGTGTGCAGGGGCCACTATGGGGCAAACTACTGTGTGCAGGGGCTACTATGGGGCAAACTACTGTGTGCAGGGGCTACTATGGGGCAAACTACTGTGTGCAGGGGCCACTATGGGGCAAACTACTGTGTGCAGGGGCTACTATGGGGCAAACTACTGTGTGCAGGGGCTACTATGGGGCAAACTACTGTGTGCAAGGGCCACTATGGGGCAAACTACTGTGTGCAGGGGCCACTATGGGGCAAACTACTGTGTGCAGGGGCTACTATGGGGCAAACTACTGTGTGCAGGGGCTACTATGGGGCAAACTACTGCGTGCAGGCGCCACTATGGGGCAAACTACTGTGTGCAGGGGCCACTATGGGGCATAATATTGTGTGCAGGGGCCACTATGCTGCATAATACCGTGTCCAGGGGCCACTATGGGGCATAATACCGTGTGCAGGGGCCACTATGGGGCATAATACCGTGTGCAGGGGCCACTATGGGGCATAATACCGTGTGCAGGGGCCACTATGGGGCATAATACCGTGTGCAGGGGCCACTATGGGGCATAATACCATGTGCAAGGGCCACTATGGGGCATAATACCGTGAGCAGGGGCCACTATGGGACATAATACCGTGTGCAGGGGCCACTATGGGGCATAATAGTGTGCGCAGGAATGCGGTTTGTGTGTGGGGGGGGGGGTTGGGGGCGGCGGTTTGGGGGGGTTGGGGGCGGCGGCTTGGGGGGTTGGGGGGCGGCGGCTTGGGTGGGGCCCCATGTCAAATGTTCGCCTTGGGGCCCAGCCATTCCTAGTTACACTACTGATATATATATATATATATATATATATATATATTTAATTCCTCCCATATAGATGATAAAACTCCTCCCACATAGATTATAAGACTCCTCCATATACACCATAAAATTCCTCCTACATAGATTATAAGCGTCCTGCCGTACAGACCATAAAGTCCTATAATACTCTGTAGAGTTATAATAGGGTGTGCAATATAAGAGCAGGGAGAGGAGCTGAAGTCTGCTGAGTTATGTTTCCTCTGTACAGGTCACATGACCTCTTGTTTCCCCTTAGTCACTGTAACTCTTTCATGGCTGCAGCATAATGTTGTACCGTGTAGCCATGGCCGCAGCAGTCTGAGTCTGTGGACGGAGGGTTTAATAGATACCATATGGTGGAATAAAATCCTAACGTCACCAGTCACAGGATCCTTATAATCCTTGTAACTGCTGCAGGGCAATGGGTCATATAATAATAATAATCTGTATGATAATCTGTAGATAATAATCTGCATAATAAACACAAGCTTTAGTATAAGTGACACTGCATTTAACAGCAAAAATGTAGCACATGCAAAATATATAGTTAAATCATATCTCCAATTATACAACCACTTTCCATTAATGAATAGTGCAGGTGAATATAAGAAACTTTATAATACATCTTATTAAAGAAATCTGTTTCCTTCTCCATTTATCAGACGTTTAGTTCCAATCCCCCCCATGTAGAGGGGGGGTTGTTAATGGTCAATAACCATTTCAGACAACTTCATCTCATTTCATAGATCGTGTGATTCTGGACCAAAATGTAATGCACTTTAATTAAAAATGTTGCTGCTTTTTGCCTGAGAAAAAACTCTGTAAAGTTCCTGCCACTAGGTGTCTCCCTTCTAGCTAATTTATAGTTCACTCCCTGTTGTTAGACAAAGTTTAATCACAGATGCAAGACCGATCACAGTGAGTGTAAGGAGGAGGGGCTGACAGATTTCTGCAGTAAATCAGAGTGCAGAGGGGAGGGGCTGATTCTCCTCACAGCCAATAGACACGTCTGCAAACTGCTCTGTGACAGCTGAGGCCAATCAACGGCTCCAATGGAACTTAGAAAGAGACCTGGGAGAAGCTGCGGGAGCCAAAGTACCAGAACGCGTCGGGAGGACACCGGAGCATCAGGGAGAGGTGAGTATCATTATTTTTATTTTTTTCACCTCCCCCAGTTGTCCAGGCATTAAAAAAAATTGCCTGGACAACCTGTTTAAGCTTCTCTCAGATATTTGTTTGTTATTGTACAGTTACTCCTGGCAGAATTACATGTAACCAAACCAGTAGTAGTTATAATGGATAAGGGATGGAGGTAGCCTGCTTCTTATTGTACACACCAACAGAGATAGATAGCTAGATAGATATGAGATAGATAGATAGATAGATAGATAGATAGATAGATAGAATGACAAACTATAAAAAACAGGCAGCACTCCGTAGTATAGTGAAGTAAAAAGTGAGTTTATTGTCCCATGCGACATTTCAGCTCTATAATGAGCCTGTATCAAGTGATACATTATAGAGCTGAAACGTTGCATGGGACAATAAACTCACTTTTTACTTCACTATACTACAGAGTGCTGCCTGTTTTTTACAATTTGTTTTGTATGGGATACTACCTTTTCCCAGTGGTGAGCACCCATATTTATGTGCATATTTTACTGGTGCGGTCATTCATTGTATTGCTAAATATGACATAGATAGATAGATAGATAGATAGATATGAGATAGTTAGATAGATAGATAGATAGATAGATGTCAGATAGATAGATAGATAGATAGATAGGAGATAGATAGATAGATAGATATGAGATAGATAGATAGATAGATGATAGATAGATAGATAGATAGATAGATAGATAGATAGATAGATAGATAGATATGAGATAGATAGATATGAGATAGATAGATAGATAGATAGATAGATAGATATGAGATAGATAGATAGATAGATAGATATGAGATAGATAGATAGATAAGATAGATAGATAGATAGATAGATAGGAGATAGATAGATAGATAGATAGATAGATAGGAGATAGATAGATAGATAGAGTCATATGTAAAAGTTTGGGCACCCCTATTAATCTTAATCATTTTTAGTTCTAAATATTTGGGTGTTTGCAACAGCCATTTCAATTTGATATATCTAATAACTGATGGACACAGTAATATTTCAGGATTGAAATGAGGTTTATTGTACTGACAGAAAATGTGCAATATGCATTAAACCAAAATTTGACCGATGCAAAAATTTGGGTACCCTTATCATTTTATTGATTTGAATACTCCTAACTACTTTTTACTGACTTACTGAAGCACAAAATTGGTTTTGTAACCTCATAGCCAGGTGTATCCAATCATGAGAAAAGGTATTTAAGGTGGCCAATTGCAAGTTGTTCTCCTATTTGAATCTCCTCTGAAGAGTGGCATCATGGGCTCCTCAAAACAACTCTCAAATGATCTGAAAACAAAGATTGTTCAACATAGTTGTTCAGGGGAAGGATACAAAAAGTTGTCTCAGAGATTTAACCTGTCAGTTTCCACTGTGAGGAACATAGTAAGGAAATGGAAGACCACAGGGACAGTTCTTGTTAAGCCCAGAAGTGGCAGGCCAAGAAAAATATCAGAAAGGCAGAGAAGAAGAATGGTGAGAACAGTCAAGGACAATCCACAGACCACCTCCAAAGAGCTGCAGCATCATCTTGCTGCAGATGGTGTCACTGTGCATCGGTCAACAATACAGCACACTTTGCACAAGGAGAAGCTGTATGGGAGAGTGATGCGAAAGAAGCCGTTTCTGAAAGCACGCCACAAACAGAGTCGCCTGAGGTATGCAAAAGCACATTTGGACAAGCCAGCTTCATTTTGGAAGAAGGTCCTGTGGACTGATGAAACAAAGATTGAGTTGTTTGGTCATACAAAAAGGTGTTATGCATGGCATCCAAAAAACACAGCATTCCAAGAAAAACACTTGCTACCCACTGTAACATTTGGTGGAGGTTCCATCATGCTTTGGGGCTGTGTGGCCAATGCCGGCACCGGGAATCTTGTTAAAGTTGAGGGTCGCATGGATTCAACTCAGTATCAGCAGATTCTTGAGAATAATGTACAAGAATCAGTGACGAATTTGAAGTTACGCCGGGGATGGATATTTCAGCAAGACAATGATCCAAACACGCTCCAAATCTACTCAGGCATTCATGCAGAGGAACAATTACAATGTTCTGGAATGGCCATCCCAGTCCCCAGACCTGAATATCATTGAACATCTGTGGGATAATTTGAAGCGGGCTGTCCATGCTCGGCGACCATCAAACTTAACTGAACTGGAATTGTTTTGTAAAGAGGAATGGTCAAAAATACCTTCATCCAGGATCCAGGAACTGATTAAAAGCTACAGGAAGTGACTAGAGGCCGTTATTTTTGCAAAAGGAGGATCTACTAAATATTAATGTCACTTTTCTGTTGAGGTGCCCATACTTTTGCACTGGTCAAATTTTGGTTTAATGCATATTGCACATTTTCTGTCAGTACAATAAACCTCATTTCAATCCTGAAATATTACTGTGTCCATCAGTTATTAGATATATCAAATTGAAATGGCTGTTGCAAACACCCAAATATTTAGAACTAAAAATGATTAAGATTAATAGGGGTGCCCAAACTTTTTCATATGACTGTAGATAGGAGATAGATGAATAGATAGATAGATAGATAGATAGAATGAGATAGATGGATAGATATGAGATGGATAGATAGATAGATAGGGGATAGATAGATAGATAGATAGATAGATAGATAGATATATAGATAGATAGATAGATATGAGATAGATGAATGAATAGATAGATAGATAGATAGATAGATAGATAGATAGATAGATAGGAGATAGAGATAGATAGATAGATAGATAGGAGATAGGAGATAGATAGAAGATAGATAGATAGATAGATAGATAGATAGATAGATAGATAGATAGATAGGAGATATAAATAGATATATATATGAGATAGATAGATAGATAGATAGATAGATAGGAGTAGATAGATAGATAGATAGATAGATATTAGATAGATATAAGAGATAAATAGATAGATATGATAGATAGATAGATAGATAGAGAGATAGATAGATAGATAGATAGATAGGATAGATGATGAGATAGATAAATAGAGTAGATAGATATGAGATAGATAGATATGAGATAGATAGATAGATAGATAGATAGATAGATAGATAGATATGGGATAGATGAATAGATAGGAGATAGGAGATATGATAGATAGATAGATAGATAGATATGAGATAGATAGATAGATAGATAGATAGATAGATAGATAGGGGGGGGGAGATATAAGATAGATATATATGAGATAGATACATAGATAGATGATAGATAGATAGATAGATATGAGACAGATAGATAGATAGATAGATAGATAGATAGAGAGATAGATAGCTAGATAGATAGATAGATGAGATAGATAGATATGATATAGATAGATAGATAGATAGATAGATAGATAGATAGATATGAGATAGATAGGAGACATGAGATAGATAGTGAGAGTGAGATAGATAAATGAGATAGATAGATGATAGAGAGAAGATAGATAGATAGATAGATAGATAGATAGATAGATAGATAGATAGATAGATATTCCAAGAACAGAGCAGCACCAAAAAAAACCTAACTCAGCTGGTGGGTACAAATCCTAAAGATCCGGAATATGATCCCAAGTAAGTAATGCAAAAGATGGACAGCACTCCAGAGTTATAAATCAAATGGGTGAAGATTGCATTGGAATAAATCTTCACTAATTTGATTTATAAATCTGGAGTGCTGTCCATCTTTTGCATTAGATAGATAGATAAATAGATATGAGCAAATATGAGAGAAACTTTCTGTCATTTGTTACATTAGGAAAATCAGCTCTGGAGCACAAAATGCTGCATTAGCAGGACAATATGCCCACGAAGAGAATAGGAACATTCTTGAGTACATGGAATCTTTATTATTTGGGCTTTGATATCCTGTTTTTACATTTTACAGATAATTTGGTGAAGCAATGTTCTAAAGTAAAAATAATCTCGGTGGCGTGTGCTGCTGAATGCTCCTATTTTAGAATTTGTTATATATTTAGAATTTCATCAGAAAACGTTCATCGATTTACATCCACGCAAGAAATGAGACCTTCATCTAGAAAGTGTCCACACCCCTATGCTGATTGTACGAATTATTCACACCCCTATACTACATCAAGAAAGTACTCACACCCCTATCCAGCATCCAGAAAGTACTCACACCCCTATCCAGCATCCAGAAAGTACTCACACCCCTATCCAGCATCCAGAAAGTACTCACACCCCTATCCAGCATCCAGAAAGTCTCACACCCCTATGCTGATTGTACGAATTATTCACACCCCTATACTGTGTCTAAAAAGTATTCACACCCCTATACTACATCCAGAAAGTGTTCACACCCTCACACTGCCCCTAGAAAGTACTCACACCCCTATCCGGCATCCAGAAAGTACTCACACCCATAACTATTAGGTCACATATGTGACCAGGCCCAGAAGCCAAGGGGGCCACAGGTCACCCTCACCCCACTAGGGCTGGTTAAACGTCAGTGATCCGTAGGGTCGGCTCTTTATGGGTTTAATCTTTGCAGTGTCTCATTCGCTCTTAATCTGACCATGCACTTGTAATAGCCACTGGCAGAACACTCGTTGTCTATGCATGCTCAGTTTAGCTTAGTGTGTGCATGTGTTTTCAGAAATGAGTGAGCCTACCTGGTGGCTTAGGATGCCATGAGAACAAAGGATCAGACATACTGAAACTCAACATGCCCAATTTTTCCATCTCCAGCCAGCAGAACAAATGTTGGCTGAGCATTACAAATGCTTTATGGGATGCCAGGAGATCCAATGGCTAGAAGTCTGATGGTGCCAGGAAGCTTCTGGAAAAGGCCTCAGGTAGGTAGACAGGTGGTCTAAGGTGTATGGCCAAGTCTACAATCATATATGAAGATTACACCATAGCATAAGTCATCAATATGGGATCAATGGTGGTCCGAGACCCGGACCCTGCACCGATCAACTGATTTGACTGCTAGGAGCCAAATACAAGGAATATGGCCAGAAGCGGCTCAAGTGAGTGTGAGTAGATCTGCAGTGTACAGTGTACAGAGCCAAAAGCTGTATATAGTGCACTGTATGAGAACTGCAGCTCTGCTCCCATTCACCAGAGCTCCTTCCGCTCCTATACTTGTATTCCGCTCCCAGATTGGAGCAGGGTCCGGGTGTTGGAACCCCACTGATCTGATACTGATACTGTATCCATTATCCCTTTAATGACCTCCAGTGGACCAGCGGTCAGGGGAATCTGTACTAGGACATCAGGATCTCCCGTGCCAGCGGCTAGGAGTAAGGTAGTGCCAAGCAGCTGCTGTAAAGGCCCTTATTTTTACACACGGTACGTCACATAGTCCGGCGCTATATTATGGCGATCAGCCTGTGTTTATTGCTCTCAGGAGTCAATGCTAATCTAATGACCACTGATTTGTATCTACAGGAGTAAAACGAGCGCACGATCCGCCCGATACGTGTGTCCGGGATTGTAAGGGTAGTTTCGCTTTAAATTTCTCTCTACATTCCACACACCATTTGGAGCGAGCGCTCATAAAATATACGATATCAAACCCATAAATGAGCGAGTGCTTTATCACCGACGTACAACTGTTTAAGAGGTTTCATATTGGCCATAAATCCTCGCCGTACGCCGCCGCCGTGCTCCTCCCCGCTGAATACTTCAGACTCTCTCCCTGTATTGAGTGCCAGATGATGGAATGCAGAGGTTTTATATATACTGTATACTATCCGGCAGGGGAGCCTCATTTACATATAGATTCATTTAGACGCTATATATTGACCCTAAGTAATCGAACGGAGCAGAGAAAATCCAGCGTGTTATATAGACATGTCAGGAGGAGACATCACTGAGGAAATGAGACCTCCAAAAATTTACAAAAACAATAGGGATATAGAGATCCTAGAAATCTAGAGAGTGTCTGAAGTCTTTTGTGGTGCCGTTACTGAAACCATGATGTGGCAGAAGATGGTTTATTGGGTTTCCTCATACAACAAGGTCATAGTATTGGAAGGGCATTTAGGTCGTTGGCCCTTGGACCTCCACCATGTGGGGAAGTAGGGAGTAGTGGTGAAGCTATAAGGGTGTAGAGGTAGCAGTTACACCAGAGGCCCAAAGCCCTCTTTACATGGTAGGCTGGGGCCCTGTTACTCCTCTGGTTGGGGACCATTGCCACCCTCTTTCCCTGAAGGGCATTTGGTGATGCTCTCCATCATATCTTAGAATTGTGCCCTTTATTGCATGTACTGAAGTCTATGGATAGAGTCACCATAACACCCATAGACTTCAGTGGAAGAGGCCACTTTTCCAGAGATAGGGGATCCGGTGCGTGTCCCAGAGCTACAATGGGACTACGAACCATAATTGTTGGCCAGAGGTATAAAAAAGGTCAATACATTCTGCAAACTTATCTCATTAATATAGGCAGATCAGTCAACAGCTGCTTGCTTATGGTTTCCCTAAAGCAAGGATATTGGGATTTATTATTATGGAGCTAGATTTTACATATCCATCTAAGATAAAGCCTTAAAGGGTGTCTGTCACCAGAACCCAACATATCTATCCAGTGCAGATTGATAGGTTAGGGTCACCTGAACTATATGGTGTTTTCCCCTTGTAAATCGGTGCATCCATTGCTGAGATATTGCTGTTTTTGTTAATATGCAAATTAGCTCTTTGAACAATGGCGGCGCCTCAAAGAGCTAATCTGTAGATAACAAAATGGTGATATCTCAGCAATAGAGGCTCCGATTCACAAGGGGAAAACACTGTTGGGTTCAGGCGACCCTAAGCTATCTATCTGCACAGCTGGGTTAATATGCTGGGTTTTGATGACAAACTCCCTTTAAGGCATAGAGAGAAAGCCAAAAATCTAAAAATGTACTTCTCCGGCCTAGAAACTTTTTGATTTTTCTTTTATTATCCATATTATTGCTGCTTTATTCTATGCCAGAAAAATTTCCAGTGATTGACTTCCTTAAAGGGGTTTTCTGGGACTTAAAGGGGTTGTCCATAAAGTGGGTCTCCTGCTCCAAACTCTCTTATATGAGTAAGAACATGAGTCTTTTGAGTATTTTTTGTAAAAGCGGCTCCCACTATGGCGGATTTAGCCGTTTACTGGGGATGAGTAAGGGGCTGGACCCTATATGGGTAGCCATCCCTGATCGGAATGAATGGGGCACTTATATCCTGCACAGAAGGGGCTTCTGACAGAGATTGTGTATTGGTATGTGACACAACCGTGGTGGGAAAATTCAGTGTCCCCTACATTGCACAGACTGGAGGAGGCCTTATACAGATCATTCACCTAAAAAGTTTATGTATCTATTTTTATGAAATCCTCACATTCAATAAGGAATCTGGACAATCCCTTTAAGGCCAAAAATACTCTAGCATTTGAGTGGTTAAAGAATACATAACTGTTCTATAATACTCCCAGTTATTAGAAGAAGGGCTAAATCAGGATATTTTTTTTTCCGGGAAAGTTTTTGCTGTAAAAACATGGGAGGGGAAGGGGAGCAACTGGGGTGACAGATTCAGGAAATGTGTCTGATGGCTCAGTGTGCATAATTGGGATCACACCTTTATTGCTGGCAATAACAATGCGACAAAGAAGGCGAACTGCGGCGAGAGCCGGCGTCCTGCCGGGAGCTGGGAACACGCAGCTTATGACTGAGCAAACATCTACATTATGTGAGATGAGATGAATGTGAACAAGTACCAGGTAACAATCCCGTCTAAGGGGCCACGGGTCTGAGAGCCAAGCCGGGGATCATAATACAACATCTTAACGAAGATGGAAAAAATATCAAGGAACAAAAGGACAAGAAGGGACCCATCGAACCGCTAAGAACAGGATAAAAATACCCAGCGCTACAATAGTTCTAATGTGTTTTGGGCACAGAGGTGAAGACACATCTCTCAGCAACTCAAGGACGCTCAATCCGACTTGGAAAGTGTGAACTACGCCGGCCATTTCATTTTTGTTATTTTTCAAAAAGTTGGAAACTGGGCCTATTAATAGAAATCTGACGCTTGTGTCTAATTTGTAACTTTTTGATCAAAGTTTTTGGAAAAAAAAAAATTGTGTATTAGTTTTGCAGCCAGTGTAATATGCTAGACCCGAAGAGGTGTGCCTCTTATGTACCCCCAATTCGAATTTACAATGCCCCTTGGGATATAGAAGAAATCTATCAACTGTATCCTATCAATTTAACTTGAAGTTCTTAGGTCCCAATGCAACATCTGTAACAGGGTGTGATGATTCTGCTTAAGTGTGGCTATAACTCAGATGTATTTTGATCTCTGGGTATAGTATCTCCCTTCTTACCTGCATTGATTCATAATGTGGCAGCCCTAATCCTAGGTATATGGTAAATAGAAGTACCACTGTAACAATAGGGCTTTGTATCCATCCCAGAATGGCTCAATTGAATTCATATACAGCCGTGAGTGATCAAAGGAACATGCATTGATCAGTCTGCACTGGTAGATTAGATATGGCTGATAACATTGTATCATTTCACTTGGTCTCAGTTCTTTGCAAAGAATCTGGACTTGAGTGCATTATTCAATCAGACTTGCTGCCGCCGACGACCTCATTCTGGGAAGTGGCATAAAGGGTATAAAAGATGAGGTAAGAGGTCTGTGGGAGGAGATTATGCAATGGAGATTGGGCTGAGACTACAAGAGACTATTACTGAGAGACTATGACTGAAAGACTGTGATGAGAGCATGCAGGCTGGATTATTGTATTAATGCCACATGCTAGGAGTTAATGTCACATGCCAAGAAGCCTCCACTGGTGAACTCCACATGCTATGTGTGAGTGTTGGACTATAGAGCCACATCCAGGAGATGTGTGGTAAAGTAATCATTTCACCTTTATCCCTTTTATTTTATTTGTACTGTATCTTGTAACTAGTAACTGTTAATGCTTGTATATATCTACATATCTGTTCTGAACTGCATGTGTTAGATGTTAATACCGACCCATTTAGGGGTTAATAAATATATAAAATTTAGAAGGCTTGTCTTGTATTTATCTTGTGGACCCGACACTCACTGGCGGTGAGTGTGGTTTTATATGAAAGAAGACTCAGGGGTGAGCCAAAGCGGTTTGGCGCACTGAGGATCTTTCACACAGGGCCCCACTTACCATGTGCTATCTATACTAATGGGGTCTTTTTATATTTTAGAGAGACCTTTGGGCCGCTCCAGGCTCCAGGGCTTGGAGCGATTGGTACCTCTGCACTCCTGGGGCTAATATAGAAACGGGAAGGGAACACCCTGAGTGGTGACAAATTTTTTGACTCAAAATTGCCCCCTTACGCAACCTGATTAGGCAGAAATACAGGGTCACATAGGTCCAGGGTCATTGTGCAAAGGTTTCATAAGTGCTCCCCCACCATCACCACCACTTAGACATACCTAACCAGTCCAAATTATAATGCCCCCAATACAATGCCTCACATAGTATAATGCCTCCTTAGTGGCCCAATACAATATAATGCCCCTCAGTGGCCCATCTCACAGTTAAATGCTCCTGTAGTGGTCTCATATAATATAATGGCCCATCACATATTAAGTGGCCCCCCAAACACTTAATATTATAATGTCCCCCTACAGTTACCCCCAGTTTTATGTCCCTCTCCAGTTGCCCCCACAGTATATATTATCCCCATCCAGTTGCCCCCACAGTTTCTTGTCCCTCTCAGTATATATTGTCCCTCTCCAGCATGGGTGAACCTGGCCTCTCTGCTGCCTGAGGCAAACTATAGACCCAGCTATCTTTGGTTGCACGACGGGGCCCCCCTAATTAAAATTGTAGGACACGTCCACCCATTTGCAGATCAAAAAATTCCCTTATTTGGCCCTCACATAGTGTAACGCCCCCCTTTTTTGCACCCTCACGATATACGATCCGCTTTTTTTGAGCCCCCACACACAGTTTACAATCCCTTTTAAATTGCCCCCTCCACAGTATCTGACCCCTCTTTATGCCCCCCCCACAGTATATGACCTCCTTTTTTGCACACACTCCCACAGTATATGACACCCACATATGACCCCTCCACACAATTTGACCCCCCTTTTTCATGGCGCCTACACAGTATATGACCCCCAGTTTTTATGCCCTCCCTCACAGTATATGTTAGGCCACTACCTATTGTATTATTCCAATAGGTAGCGGCCGATTATTTACTCACCCATCCATGCTCCAATCCAGGCCGGCCTCCCACTGTAGATAATGCTGAAGAAAGACGATACATCCAGCGTCCTGGTGATACTCCATGTCATGATGTAAGCACCGCCTAGAGGCAACAATGGAGGCCAACCTAGACAGGAGCGTGGATGGGTGAGTAAATGATCGGCCGGCCGGTACCTATTGGAATAATGCAATAAGAAGTACAATAAGTTTATCCCATGAGGCGCCGCCTGAGGCCATTGCCTCATGGATGATGTGACCCTGCCCTCCAGTTGCTCACAGTTTCTTGTCCCCCTCCAGTTGCCCCAACATTTTCTTGTCCCCCCACAGTACATATTGTCCCCCTCCAGTTGCCCAGTTTCTTGTCCCCCTCCAGTTGCCCCAACATTTTCTTGTCCCCCCACAGTACATATTGTCCCCCTCCAGTTGCCCACAGTTTCTTGTCCCTCTCCAGTTGCCCCCACATTTTCTTGTCCCCCCACAGTACATAATGTTCCCCTCCAGTTATCCCCATAGTATACATTGTCCCTCTCCAGTTGCCTCCAGTATAATGGGGGATGTGGTTGAGTCAGGGCAGCCTGGGACAGCACTCTAAATGCAGGGCTGTCCTGCAGGGGCCCCCTCTACCATTGGTCCGTTGTAAGTGCACCATTGGCCCTTTGGTTAATGCGGCCCTGCATGGGTCCTTCTTAAAGCGGTTCTCTGCTACTTGTAAGCGCCCTTGACAATATCCTGATCATAAAGTATTCTCCTGCGGGACCTAGCAGGTAGTGTTCGATTTCCCTGCAGCGCCACCACAGGTGAAATTATGTATCACACACTGTCCATTCACATCAATGGATTGTCTGTGTAATGCAGGACAGGTCGGGTCCTCCAGAGAGAGAGACACTCTTTATAACCTCTCCCCACTTTGGCCATGAGATGAGGATCCTGACCTGAAGTGACTTGTGTCCTTAGTAATAATTCCATCTTACATCACACCGGTATAATACAATATACTACACAATCTCCGTATCGCAGCTTCTTGCTGGATTTAGGTATCTAAGCCTTCCCAATCGTCTTCGGCTCAGGTTTTGGTTAATCATCTATTTGCATTCATTCCTGGAAAGTCGGCAGAAGGTCCACACGACCCAGAGGACAATGATAAGAAGGTCCATGTGGCCGGCCGCAGTGGGAATGTCTGCAGACCGCACAGATTCCAGCTACAGATGTGTATAATGATAACACATACATCCTGCCAGCAGCATCTGTGATTCATCATACCATTCACAAGGCACCGGCCCGTCCCCTCCCCCCATCACCATGAGGGGTCAAACTCTAGGGGAGATTAGGGAAATGCAAACAAGTATCAAAGACAGGACACAGAATATCCCCCCAAAAACACACACTGAGCGACCTCTGTGGTAATGCACTGGGCTGTGGGTCCTACCACACTAACACATCTAAGCAACACATTCAGCTCTCCTACATCTGCAGTGGTTATATTTTCTAAATAATACAATGCTGTAGGGTGTATTATATCCCTGGAGTCCAAAAGGCCTAGAATTTCAAGACCCCTTGATAGTGGAATGTGGGGCGGCATGGATCTAAGCTTTAAAAGGGAGTTTCACCAGACCCAGCATATCACCCCAGCCCTGCAGATAGATAGGTTAGTGTCACCAGAGCCAGCATATCACCCCAGCCCTGCAGATAGATAGGTTAGTGTCACCAGAACCAGCATATCACCCCAGCCCTGCAGATAGATAGGTTAGTGTCACCAGACCCAGCATATCACCCCAGCCCTGCAGATAGATAGGTTAGTGTCACCAGAGCCAGCATATCACCCCAGCCCTGCAGATAGATAGGTTAGTGTCACCAGTACCAGCATATCACCCCAGCCCTGCAGATAGATAGGTTAGTGTCACCAGAGCCAGCATATCACCCCAGCCCTGCAGATAGATAGGTTAGTGTCACCAGAACCAGCATATCACCCCAGCCCTGCAGATAGATAGGTTAGTGTCATCAGAGCCAGCATATCCCCCAGCCCTGCAGTGTGGTTAGTGTCACCAGAGCCAGCATATGACCCCAGCCCTGCAGATAGATAGGTTAGTGTCACCAGAGCCAGAATATCACCCCAGACCTGCAGATAGATAGGTTAGTGTCACCAGAACCAGCATATCACCCCAGCCCTGTAGATAGATAGGTTAGTGTCACCAGACCCAGCATATCACCCCAGCCCTACAGATAGATAGGTTAGTGTCACCAGAACTAGCATATCACCCCAGCCCTGCAGATAGATAGGTTAGTGTCACCAGAACCAGCATATCACCCCAGCCCTGCAGATAGATAGGTTAGGGTCACCAGAACCAGCATATCACCCCAGCCCTGCAGATAGATAGGTTAGTGTCACCAGAGCCAGCATATGACCCCAGCCCTGCAGATAGATAGGTTAGTGTCACCAGAGCCAGCATATCACCCCAGCCCTGCAGATAGATAGGTTAGTGTCACCAGAACCAGCATATCACCCCAGCCCTGCAGATAGATAGGTTAGTGTCACCAGAGCCAGCATATGACCCCAGCCCTGCAGATAGATAGGTTAGTGTCACCAGAGCCAGCATATCACCTCAGCCCTGCAGATAGATAAGTTAGTGTCACCAGACCCAGCTATCCCCGCCCTGCAGATGATGGTTAGTGTCACCAGAGCCAGCATATCACCCCAGCCCTGCAGATAGATAGGTTAGTGTCACCAGAACCAGCATATCACCCCAGCCCTGCAGATAGATAGGTTAGTGTCACCAGAGCCAGAATATCACCCCAGCCCTGCAGATAGATAGGTTAGTGTCACCAGAACCAGCATATCACCCCAGCCCTGCAGATAGATAGGTTAGTGTCACCAGAGCCAGCATATGACCCCAGCCCTGCAGATAGATAGGTTAGTGTCACCAGAGCCAGAATATCACCCCAGACCTGCAGATAGATAGGTTAGTGTCACCAGAACCAGCATATCACCCCAGCCCTGCAGATAGATAGGTTAGTGTCACCAGACCCAGCATATCACCCCAGCCCTACAGATAGATAGGTTAGTGTCACCAGAACTAGCATATCACCCCAGCCCTGCAGATAGATAGGTTAGTGTCACCAGAACCAGCATATCACCCCAGCCCTGCAGATAGATAGGTTAGGGTCACCAGAACCAGCATATCACCCCAGCCCTGCAGATAGATAGGTTAGTGTCACCAGAGCCAGCATATGACCCCAGCCCTGCAGATAGATAGGTTAGTGTCACCAGAGCCAGCATATCACCCCAGCCCTGCAGATAGATAGGTTAGTGTCACCAGAGCCAGCATATCACCCCAGCCCTGCAGATAGATAGGTTAGTGTCACCAGACCACAGTATATCACCCCAGCCCTGCAGATAGATAGGTTAGTGTCACCAGACCCAGCATATCACCCCAGCCCTGCAGATAGATAGGTTAGTGTCACCAGAACCAGCATATCACCCCAGCCCTGCAGATAGATAGGTTAGTGTCACTAGAACCAGCATATCACCTCAGCCCTGCAGATAGATAGGTTAGGGTCACCAGAACCAGCATATCACTCCAGCCCTGCAGATAGATAGGTTAGTGTCACCAGAGCCAGCATATGACCCCAGCCCTGCAGATAGATAGGTTAGTGTCACCAGAGCCAGAATATCACCCCAGCCTGCAGATAGATAGGTTAGTGTCACCAGAACCAGCATATCACCCCAGCCCTGCAGATAGATAGGTTAGTGTCACCAGACCCAGCATATCACCCCAGCCCTGCAGATAGATAGGTTAGTGTCACCAGAACCAGCATATCACCCCAGCCCTGCAGATAGATAGGTTAGTGTCATCGAAATCAAACAGTGTTTTCCCCTTGTGATTTGTTTCCTCCATTGCTGAGATGTCCCAGACCGACCAGACACCCGAAATTATGTTTTAACTCCTTTTTATTCAGTTTTCATGTAGGCAACAAATACAAAAAGTAGCAAAAAAACACAAAGAAACAATAGTAACAAGTAAGGACAGCCATGACCCCAACCAAAGTATCAATCAATCACGTCCATTAAGGACGTCACAACCTGTTCTGGAGAATAACAAAAAGTACAAGCCATAGAAAAACGTGAAAGGAGGAAAATGGAATGGAAATTGGGGAACTGATAAAGAAGAAAAGAGGACTAAAAAGTGTATAAAAAGTTATCGTAGGAAAGTCCATCAGAATTCAGCCACCAAGCTCTGGAATTCAGAAGAACTCATCCGTCATCGGGGCCAGATGTTATCAGAAGAGTCCTCCCCCAAAAGCTCCTCCATGCACATGATGAAACTGACCTCCTGTTTCCATCCCACAGTTATCAGATGTGGAGGATTCCTCAATGTTTGGGGATAACCACATGCATGGCCAACCAAAAGTGGCGGAGCAGGTCCTGTTAGATGGAGAATAAAGATCCCAGAGCCATGGAGAGCAGGACAGTTTTAGGAGATGCACTGGGTAAGGAATACAAATAAGAGGAATTTGCACCTTGCGCCACCTATTGGAAGGCCACGCACCTGGTTTTCAAATAAACCAAATGGCACAATCTTGGAATAATAACCAAGCCAGTCTGATTCCTCCAGAAGGAAGAGGTCCTCATCTGTAGACAGCTGTATCGAGGTCTCATCAGTGAAGATCAGGGGAATGGTTGGCTGGGTGAGAGGTCTCGACATAGGTTGGAAGGGGCAATGTTTCGGGGGGAAGCAAGTACCCTCTTCTAGGACCCAGGAAAGGAAAGTCATCCTTGGAGACATTCCCCTACAAGCAGGCGATAAAGCACAGAAAGGGTATGAGCGAGGATTGGAGGAAAAGACCTTCTAGTGTTATTGGCGCTAAGACGTACCCTCAACCGCGGAGCATCCGGAAGTTGAACTGAGCCTCGCGTAGCCTGGACAATTATGACTGTATTATAGCGGGGGTTTATTACTCATATGACAGATCCCATGGACGACACAAGCGCTGAGCGACGACATCTCACATTTTCGTGTCTCTGATAAATCGTCATTGAGCAGCATCTGGACCCGCCACTTGTGTAATGTGGATGGCAGCTGCCAGTGCCGGCGACATGTAAATGAGTTCTCTCACGTTCTCGCTGTTTGTTGTAGTCAAGTCACTGGAGCATATTGACGTCTTATGGAAGAGCGGGCGAGTCTGCCGTCACCGTGTGCAGAAACGGAGAGGATGACAGTTTGCATAAGGACACAATATTTCAGCTGACTAGAAGTGTGAGGCGAGAATAGAGAAGGTTTAAGATTTCTACCCCGATTTAGTTACAAAAAAAAAAAAACTAAACAAAAAAGTTTGTAAAACTTTTTAACCCATTAAGGACAAAGAAAAATTTGGGGATTTTAGCGTAATATATTTGAAAAGAAGGAACTATTAAATTTTGCCTGTATGTAGTGGTGTGAGGGCTTGTTTTTTGCAGGTTGCGTTGTATTTTTCAATGTCAACATTTTGGGGTACATTTTTGGCCTTTCTTCTCCTTCCTGGGTCTACTTTATAGGGTCAGAAGGTCCAACTTCTGAAAGTAGGATGGAGACATCAAAAAATGTTTTGTCTAGGACTGGATTAAAGGGATTCTCTGGGCTAAATTAAAAACTCACCAGGGGTAGGGGTGGGATAAAATTAAAAACAAATTATATAGACGTACCCCCAGTCCTTTGTCTAACCAGTTCCCATTCCCTATAACCCATAGACTGCTGGGACCAAAAATGCTGAGGGTCAGGTGACCATTGCAGCCAATCATTTGCCTAAGGGTTCACATTTTGGGTACCAGTGATGTATCAGCAGTGACACTACTGGTACCGAGCATGTGACCACTGGGGCCAATGAGGCTGTGGCAGTCCTTGGACTAGTGGCAATGGGGTTGTTGAGTATGATTTTTTATTTTATTTTTCCCCCACCCCTAGTAAATTTTTAATTTTACCGACAACCCCTTGAAGGTTGGTGGAGGCCCCTGGGCAAGCAACAGCCCCATTGAGATGACTTGAGAGATTTTCAGTCGCAGCAATTTTTGAAATAAATCTGCTGCATGTGAATATACAGTGGGAACGGAAAGTATTCAGACCCCTTTAAATTTTTCACTCTTTGTTTCATTGCAGCCATTTGCTAAAAGCAAAAAAGTTCATTTTATTTCTCATTAATGTACACTCAGCTCCCCATCTTGACAGAAAAAAAAAACAGAAATGTAGATATTTTTGCAAATTTATTAAAAAAGAAAAACTGAAATCTCCCATGGCCATAAGTATTCAGAGCCTTTGCTCAGTATTGAGTAGAAGCCGCTTCCTTTTGAGCTAGTACAGCCAGGAGTCTTCTTGGGAATGATGCAACAAGTTTCTCACATCTGGATTTGGGGATCCTCGGCCATTCTTCCTTGCAGATCCTCTCCAGTTCCGTCAGGTTGGATGGTGAACGTTGGTGGAGCCATTTTCAGGTCTCTCCAGAGATGCTCAGTTGGGTTGAGGTCAGGGCTCTGGCTGGGCCAGTCAGGAATGGTCACAGAGTTGTTCTGAAGCCGCTCCTTTGTTATTTTAGCTGTGTGCTTAGGGTCATTGTCTTGTTGGAAGGTGAACCTTTGGCCCAGTCTGAGGTCCAGAGCACTCTGGAAGAGGTTTTCTTCCAGGATATCTCTGTACTTGGCCGCATTCATCTTTCCTTCAATTACAACCAGTCGTCCTGTCCCCCATAGCATGATGCTGCCACCGCCATGTCTCACTGTTGGGATTGTATTGGGCAGGTGATGAGCAGGGCCTGGTTTCCTCCACACATACCGCTTAGAATTAACGCCAAAAAGTTCAATCTTCGTCTCATCAGACCAGAGAATCTTATTTCTCATAGTCTGGGAGTCCTTCATGTGTTTTTTGGCTTTCATATGTCTTGCACTGAGGAGAGGCTTCCTTCGGGCCGCTCTGCCATAAAGCCCCGACTGGTGGAGGGCTGCAGTGATAGGTGACTTTGTGGAACTTTCTCCCATCTCCCTACTGCATCTCTGGAGCTCGGCCACAGTGATCTTTGGCTTCTTCTTTACCTCTCTCACCAAGGCTCTTCTCCCACCATTGCTCAGTTTGGCTGGACGGCCAGGTCTAGGAAGAGTTCTGGTCGTCCCAAACTTCTTCCATTTAAGGATTATGGAGGCCACTGTGCTCTTAGAAACCTTGAGTGCTGCAGAAATTCTTTTGTAACCTTGGCCAGATCTGGGCCTTGCCACAATTCTGTCTCTGAGCTCCTTGGGCAGTTCCTTTGACCTCATGATTCTCATTTGCTCTGACATGTCCTGTGAGCTGTGAGGTCTTATATAGACAGGTGTGCGCCTTTCCTAATCAAGTCCAATCAGTTTAATTAAACACAGTTGGAGTCCAATGAAGGAGTAGAACCATCTCAAAGAGGATCAGAAGGAAATGGACAGCATGTGAGTTATATATGAGTGTCACAGCAAAGGCTCTGAATACTTATGGCCATGTGAGATTTCAGTTTTTCTTTTTTAATAAATTTGCAAAAATATCTACATTTCTGTTTTTTTTCTGTCAAGATGGGGAGCTGAGTGTACATTACTGAGAAATAAAATGAACTTTTTTGCTTTTAGCAAATGGCTGCAATGAAACAAAGAGTGAAGAATTTAAAGGGGTCTGAATACTTTCTGTAGCCACTGTATTTTACTGGGTCTCATCTGGGGATTTGTTATGAGAACCACACATTGAATTAGGACCCCTTTATCCCACCCAAAATCACTGTAGACCCCTAAATAAATTCAGACTCCAGACCAACACTCAAAATTGGAGGACATCCCTTTATCAAACCATTGGCGTTATGGATTGGGGCCCCTTCTATATGGGGCGGTATTTGTTCATATTACACAGTGAGCATTTTGTAAATACAGAATACAGCAAAAATAAATCCAAATTACAAATTATATCTGACCCAAAATGCATTCTGTATACACAATAGCACTGACAGAATTTATTTTGTGCTTACAGAAGCAATTTTTCAGCCACAAAGGAGAATTTTATTTTGGGACACCCAGTTTTATTCTGTGCCATAATGTGTTTTGTGTTACCTGCTTTACAAAGTGTAATATGTCTTACAAAATAGAATTATGTGTTACACAGTAAACTTTTGTGCGACAAAATAACATTTTGTTCCTTAAAATAAAATTCCGTGCAACAAAATATAATATTGTGTGACAAAATAAAATACTGTGCCAGAAAATAACATTCTGTGCCACAAAATAAAATACTGTGACAAAATAAAATTCTGTGCCATAAAATACTATGTGATAAAATAAAATAATTTGTGACAAAATAAAATTCTATGCAACAAAATAAAATATTGTGTGACAAAATAAAATACTTGGCTATAAGGCTGGGTCCACGTCTGAGTCTCCATAGGAAAAAATCAGCGGAGAGAAATGTCCTGCAGATACCTGGCGGACACCCGGCGGACCCATTTATAGTCTATGGGGTCTGCAGGTGTCCGCTGGCATCCCCGAACGATGTGCAAGTGTGAACCTAGCCTAAGATGACACTATGAGTGTATGTGTGATATGGGAACAATAGCTAAATGCCGTCACCTCCATTTACTGTGGTGGGTCAAAGAACCAGCCACAACCACCGGCCCACCACAGCCATTGTGAGACGAGGATGTAGAGGAAACATTAGAATTTAATACAATGGTTTCTGCTGGGATCGGAAGAGTATGTGCCCCCCTAGCTGCGTGATGGCTTCTACCATTGATCCATTGATTCTGCCATCCGGATGACCCAGTAATTACTGGAGCGGGAGACATCACTGAAGGTCACTTTCACGCTTGGCACTGGGCGAGCAGCTCCTCTGTCTGGAGGGCACAGCTATGGTGATGTACAGAGAGTGCAGTATTCCTATGGACAGTATGGACACAGAGCTCTCTGTTCTTACACATAATACAAGGATAAATGGAAGAGCAAAGTGTTGGAAGTGAGACGTCATGCCTTGGGCAAATCCTGCGCTCTGCATGAAGAAGATGCTGGGGCTGGGTCAGAGGTCCTGGTTCTGTATATCACTACTATACAGATGAATGGAAGTGCCAGGAAGTTCAGCAGAGGGACAAAACAGGCACAGCTGGCCAGGGCAGCTAGGAGTCTGATATATACATAATACATATGTCATCCAATAATCCTGCCTTCTCCGGATCACTGGGGCAGTATGTGCATGTCTATTTGCTGTATATTATGTGTCCGAGGTAGGATGGATACCAGGGGAGATCTATAGGGTCTGAGACTGCATGCACCACCTTGTTATATGTATAGATGTAGCAGGACTGAGTTTGTCATTTGCAGGGTTAGATAAGGTCTGGTGATGGCCCCATCCTAACTTTAGGACCAGACGTCACCTGACTACCTTTGGCAACCACATTTATAAAAGGTAGTCATGCCTGGACTGCAGACTGATACATTGTAGCAAACTAGTACATAGCTAGTCCTGCTCTTAGCTGATACATTGTATCTAGAGATGAGCGAAGTGGAATTCGATCCAAATTTCAGGAAATATTCGATTTGCATCGAATCCGGATTTCCTCATACTTTATGGTAATGAATCGGTCAAACATGAAAGTGGCATCCAAGGGGTTCCGCCATGCTACATGTCCCCCTCGGCACCCCCCGCGGTGATTAAAAATAAAAAAAATACTGATACTCACCTGTCCTGGGCTCAGCATTAACTCCGGAGCCGGTGACTGAGGTCCTGCTCCCCAGGCCTCACTGCTGG
Source organism: Leptodactylus fallax (assembly GCA_947044405.1). Taxonomy (NCBI): domain Eukaryota; kingdom Metazoa; phylum Chordata; class Amphibia; order Anura; family Leptodactylidae; genus Leptodactylus; species Leptodactylus fallax. The sequence goes on along the minus strand of CAMRHE010000238.1, from coordinate 2,408,063 downwards.
GGCCTGTGATTGGGCCCCACGGTCACGTGGAGCGCGCCGGCGTAATGACGTCATCGAAGAAGAGAAGCAAGGAGGACGCTCACACAGCCGGATTCCCAGAAGAGGTGAGGTAAGGTGAGTATAAGTGTTTGTTATTTTTAATCACTTCCCCTGGATCTCTGATTACTCTGGGGTCTGAGGAGATAATAGCACCAGCTATGGGGGGGAGGGGGCTTCTTTTTTTTTTTTTTTTTTTTTTTTTACATTTTTTTAAATTTTTGTTGTTTTTTTTTGACCGCAGCATCTCAGGGGTTAACACCTGCGATCAGAATTCCGCTCCGACCGGGGATGTTAGAGCACAGTGTAAGCCGTTACATACGGCTGACACCCGCAAAGCAGGGTGCGCACACAGTTTCTGTGATTTGCGTGAAGTCCTTCCCAGCACCACCGTACTATTAGGGTGGATGTCGGGAAGGGGTTAACGCAATTCACCGCAAATTAATTCGGATCAAATCGTTACAGAAAATTCAGCGAATCGGGCGAATCGAATTTTTGAAAAATTTGCTCATCTCTAATTGTATCCAGTCTAAACAATGCTCTGTGAGCTCAACATCCTGGACTCCAGACTGATACATTGTAGCAAACTAGCAGAGAGATTTGTGCAGCTGCTGCTTATGTATCCAATCTAGACAGTTGCATGTAACATTTTAGGCTAGGGCTACACAGCGATATGTTTCACACAACAAAAAGTCGCACCAATTCGCAACAATATTTTCTATATATCTCTATGGTATGACATTGCACCAGGCGGCATCCTGCAACCGTCAAGCAACAATTGCTGTAAATCCAAACATTTTTTTTTTACCATAGACTTCAATTAAATGCAAATGTAACTACGACTCGCAGGCGCCATATCTGCGACTTGGCAGTGTTCGTACAGTCACATTCAAGGTGTATAAAAAGTCACTAACAGGTCACACAGATGTTTTAGTTACACAGAAGCACGACAAAAATTTCAGTGCATTTCTATCATGTCGGATTATGACATTGTGTGACTGCGATGCAACAGTCGCAGAAAATGCAAACCTTTGGGACTATTGTCTAAAAAATCGCACGCGTCTTAAATTCTACAACCAAAATCCAATAGGTTTGGATTTTCTGTGACTGTCGCGTCGTAGTCTCGTGATGTCGTATGTCGCAATGTGACACCATATACTATAGATGCGTTGAAATTTTTGTTGCTCCATTTTTTTGTCACACAACATGTCACTGTCTAGCCCTAGCTTAGAGAGTCACATGCATGTGTGACCGCCAGGATAAGGTCATGGTTATCGTACGTCTGGCTGCGATCGCCCACTTTAGGACACTCTACACAATGCTCCATAACTACGTGCAGGAGTCCGGAGGAGGTCGGCCATGTAAGGAGGTTTTGCCTTCAACCTGATGGTCTCAGGTTCAGCACAGGTTACATTGTGCATTATCAGAGATTTTCCACACGTCTTCCGCCATTTTGTCTGTCTTCATGTCATGGGGAGGTTAATGAGGCACAAACTTTGCCAAAATTTTTCCAACATTGTCCCACAGAAGAGCAATCTATAGGCGCTGGAACAACACACAAGGTCAGGCTGGCCAACCAGGGTTGCACTCAGCTGTGCTTTTGTGGTAAGAAACCCTGGTCCCAAAATAGTATAAGGCGCCCTTGCCATTCAGGACTCTTGGAAAGGTAGGTGCCATGGCCTGTGGGAGTTGTAATGGCGGCCATATTGGTTATCACCCAGACCAAGGACAAGAGGTGTAGAAGAGGAGGAGGCGGATGGTCACTTCCCATGAGAAGACCCTGTAAAATAAATATAAAAAGACCTCTAAGCATTTTATCAGGTTTTATTCATCTCACTGACACTTCTGACTACAGTTCACTCAACTCTGGGCATGTTTTTCCTTAAAGGATATGAAGACTTTTGCAGCCCTGTTATTGGTGCAATGCATCTAAAAAATGTTGTCACTTTGCAATTAGTCTTGACTAAAATATTTACCACTATTTTATATCTGCAGCTCCTATACAGATCTATGTGTCTCCATGACTACAGGCACTTATGTAGACCTCTGGGTTTCCATGGTTACAGACTACAAACACACACTGTGTAGTCTGATCCTTCAGATTTCCTTCCCACTTATTGCTAACAGTCGGTAGGGGACAGATAGACACTTGACTAGAGGATCAGACTACACAGGGTTTGTTTGTAGTCTGTAACCATGGAAACACATAAGTCAGCCTAGCAGCTGTAGACACAAATTGGTTAGATAGTTTTTAAATCTATTTAGCATCATTCCAAAATTACCATATTTTTTGGACTGTAAGGGTGTCTTAGTCCAAAGTGGGTGTTTGGGGGGGGGGGGGCGGCGGGGGCGCGGGCGCGCCCCCCCCCCCCCCCCCCCCCCCCCCCGCGGCGGGGGGGGGGGGGCGGCGCCGGGCCCGGGGGGGGCGGGGGGGGCCCCGGGGGGGCGCCCGGCGGGGGCCGCCGGGCGCGACTGTAACGGTTGGTGTCTTATAGGACTTCCAAATCAAATGATTGCAAAAAAAGGTTCAATCCCCTGGGGGGGGGGGGGCTAATCATTTGAAAAAAGTTAAAAAAATATGAAAAAAAGTAAATGTAAAAATAAAAGCTCTAAATCACCCCCTTTCCCTAGAATACATATAAAAGTAGAAAATGACTGTGAAACACATACACATTAGGTATCCCTGTGTCCGAAAATGCCCGGTCTACAAACTTATAAAAATATTTTTCCCGTAGGGTGAACGTTATAGCGGGAAAAAAAATCATAAGTGCCGAACTGCCGTTTTTTTCACTGTTTCGCCTCTGATTTGAATAAAAAGTGATCAAAGAAATAGACATTCCCCAAAATGGTATAACTAAAAAGTACACCTGGCGCTGCAAGAAAAGACGCCCTATGCATCCCCGGCAGGGACATCTGTCAATGTGGCCTTGCAGCTGTTGCAAAACGACAACTGCCATATATTAAATATTTTACCACATTGTTTTGGTTAAAAATGATTTTTCCCTATTTTCTTTCTCTAAAACCTAGGTGCGTCTTATGGTCCGGTGCGTTTTAGTCCGAAAAATACGATGTACAGTGCCTTGCGAAAGTATTCGGTCCCTCTTGAACTTTCAACCTTTTGCCACATTTCAGGCTTCAAACATAAGGATAATAATAATAATAATAATAATAATAATAATAATAATAATAATAATAATAATAATAATAATAATAGATTTTATTTATATAGCGCCAACAGGATATAAAATTTAAATTTTTTGGTGAAGAATCAACAACAAGTGGGACACAATCGTGAAGTGGAACGAAATTTATTGGATATTTTAAACTTTTGTAAAAAATAAAAAACTGAAAAGTGGGGCGTGCAATATTATTCGGCCCCCTTAAGTTAATACTTTGTAGCGCCACCTTTTGCTGCGATTACAGCTGCAAGTCGCTTGGGGTATGTCTCTATCAGTTTTGCACATCGAGAGACTGAAATTCTTGCCCATTCTTCCTTGGAAAACAGCTGGAGCTCAGTGAGGTTGGATGGAGAGCGTTTGTGAACAGCAGTTTTCAGCTCTTTCCACAGATTCTCGATTGGATTCAGGTCTGGACTTTGACTTGGCCATTCTAACACCTGGATACGTTTATTTGTGAACCATTCCATTGTAGATTTTGCTTTATGTTTGGGATCATTGTCTTGTTGGAAGATAAATCTCCGTCCCAGTCTCAGGTCTTTTGCAGACTCCAACAGGTTTTCTTACAGAATGGTCCTGTATTTGGCTCCATCCATCTTCCCATCAATTTTAACCATCTTCCCTGTCCCTGCTGAAGAAAAGCAGGCCCAAACCATGATGCTGCCACCACCATGTGTGACAGTGGGGATGGTGTGTTCAGGGTGATGAGCTGTGTTGCTTTTATGCCAAACATATCGTTTTGCATTGTGGCCAAAAAGTTGGATTTTGGTTTCATCTGAGCAGAACACCTTCTTCCACATGTTTGGTGTGTCTCCCAGGTGGTTGTGGCAAACTTTAAGAGATTTTATGGATATCTTTGAGAAATGGCTTTCTTCTTGCCACTCTTCCATAAAGGCCAGATTTGTGCAGTGTACGACTGATTGTTGTCCTATGGACAGACTCTCCCACCTCAGCTGTAGATCTCTGCAGTTCATCCAGAGTGATCATGGGCCTCTTGGCTGCATCTCTGATCAGTCTTCTCCTTGTTTGAGATGAAAGTTTAGAGGGACGGCCGGGTCTTGGTAGATTTGCAGTGGTCTGATACTCCTTACATTTCAATATGATCGCTTGCACAGTGCTCCTTGGGATGTTTAAAGTTTGGGAAATCTTTTTGTATCCAAATCCGGCTTTAAACTTCTCCACAACAGTATCACAGACCTGCCTGGTGTGTTCCTTGGTCTTCATGATGCTCTCTGCGCTTTAAACAGAACCCTGAGACTATCACAGAGCAGGTGCATTTATACGGAGACTTGATTACACACAGGTGGATTATATTTATCATCATCAGTCATTTAGGACAACATTGGATCATTCAGAGATCCTCACTGAACTTCTGGAGTGAGTTTTCTGCACTGAAAGTAAAGGGGCTGAATAATATTGCACGCCCCACTTTTCAGTTTTTTATTTTTTACAAAAGTTTAAAATAACCAATAAATTTCGTTCCACTTCACAATTGTGTCCCACTTGTTGTTGATTCTTCACCAAAAAATTAAAATTTTATATCTTTATGTTTGAAGCCTGAAATGTGGCAAAAGGTTGAAAAGTTCAAGGGGGCCGAATACTTTCGCAAGGCACTGTATACACCCTTTAACGTGAATTTGCATTACAGTAAATATCGGGTCATATTGTGAACAGGAAGAAAAATCTAACAGACGTAATATCTTATACAATGTAGAAATCTATTCTCCTTGTGTGTTATATGAATGACTTGTTTCTGCCTTTTTGCTATCCTTCATGTCAATGTGCAGTGATGTCCAGAAATCCTCTTCACGTCTATGGTTGCTTTTCCAGAATGACACTGAGGACCTCTACTGGTCACATGAGAGGTTTTTTTTTAGTTTTCATGATATGGAAACATTTGAATCAGTTTCTTTTTTCTGAAAAATAAACTTATTAAAAATTCTGAAACTCTGTGACATCTACTGCAGTGACGCCATGCTAAGAACACAACTATGGCTACATCGCAACCGGAGAAACCCCGTAGCGAAAGCATCAGATGGATACAATGTTTAGACTACAACTTTCTAATAGACTTTCTGTTTCTATTCTTCCCCATGTACCAGATCTCTGCTTGCTGTCAGTGACTGAGAAGACTCTTGTGTCCATTCCGAGACAGTAACCCTGTACATAGCTAGTCCTGCTCTCAGCTGATACATTGTATCCAGTCTAGACAATGCTCTGTGAGCTCAACAGCCTGGACTCCAGACTGATACAGTGTAACAAACTAGCAGAGAGATTTGTGCAGCTGCTGCTGATGTGTCCAGTCTATACAATGCTCTGTAAAGAATTGAAACATTCACTTTATTATTTTTGCCCCACTTAGGTTGGGTTCACATCTGCACTCTGTTGGCCACCCGGACACCCTGCGGACCCCATTATAGTCAATGAGTAACTCCTGTTTTATCGCTCTGGCCTCCGTCGTTCAGGTCCCGCTAGCCTGGTGCTTGTGTGAACCTAGTATTAGCTGAATGAAGTTTTGCACTTTATTTCTATCAATTTTTATGTTGCCAAAAATGCAGAAAAAAAACATTGCAATAATTTTTTTTATTTTATTTTAGTATTCTTTTAAGCTTATAAATGATGTTATAATTTTATTGCACTGGGTGTTACAGATGTGACGAGATCGGATTTCTTTTTTATTTTTTTTTTTTTGGGTTTTTTTTTTAAAAATTTTTTTTTTTTTTTTTTGTTTTTTTTTTGTTTTTTTTTTTTTTTTACCCCATAGAAAGATTCTTATTTTTTGACTATCGTGCACCTACTAGTGATGGCCAAAAGTTTTGAGAATGATACAAATATTAATTTTTACAAAGTCTACTGCTTCAGTTTTTCTAATGGCAATTTGCATATACTCCAGAATGTTATAAAGAGTGATCAGCTTAACAGCATTACTTGCAAAGTCAATATTTGCCTAGAAAATGAACTTTATCCCCCAAAACACATTTCATCATCATTGCAGCCCTGCCTTAAAGGACCCCTCATCGTTTCAGTGATTGCTCCATTAACACAGGTGTGGGTGTTGTGGACAGGGCTGGAGATCAATCTGTCATGATTAAGTAGATGACCCACTGGACACTTTAAAAGGAGGCTGGTGCTTGCCATCATTGTTTCTCTTCTGTTAACCATGGTTACTCTAAAGAAACACGTGCAGTCATTATTGCACTGCACAAAACTGGCCTAACTGGGAAGAGTATTGCAGCTAGAAAGATTGCACCTCAGTCACAATCTATCGCATCATCAAGAACTTCAAGGAGAGAGGTTCCATTGGTGCCAAAAGGCTCCAGGGCGCCCAAGAAAGACCAGCAAGCGGCAGGACCGTCTCTTAAAGTGTTTCAGCTGCGGGATCGGGCTACCAGCAGTGCAGAGCTTGCTGAGGAATGGCAGCGGCAGGTGTGAGTGCATCTGCCGCACTGTGAGCGGAGCTCGGTTGGAGCAAGGCCTGGTCTCAAGGAGGGCAGCAAAGAAGCCACTTCTCTCCAGAAAAACATCAGGGACAGACTGATATTCTGCAAAAGGTACAGGGAGTGGACTGCTGAGGACTGGGGTAAAGTCATTTTCTCTGATGAATCCCCTTTTCGATTGTTTGGAACATCTGGAAAACAGCTTATTCGGAGAAGAAGAGGTGAGCACTACCACCAGTCTTGTCTCATGCCAACTGTAAAGCATCCTGAAACCATTCATGTGTGGGGTTGCTTCTCAGCCAAGGGACGGCTCTCTCACAGTCTTGCCTAAAAACACAGCCATGAATAAAGAATGGTACCAGAATGTCCTCCAAGAGCAACTTCTCCCAACCGTCCAAGAGCAGTTTGGCGCTCAACAATGCCTTTTCCAGCATGATGGAGCACCTTGCCATAAAGCAAAGGTGATAACTAAATGGCTCAGGGAACAAAACATAGAGATTTTGTGTCCATGGCCTGGAAACTCCCCAGATCTTAATCCCATTGAGAACTTGTGGTCAATCATCAAGAGACGGGTGGACAAACAAAAACCAACAAATTCAGACAAAATGAAAGCATTGATTCTGCAAGAATGGACTGCTATCAGTCAGGATTTGGTCCAGAAGTTGATTGAGAGCATGCCAGGGAGAATTGCAGAGGTCCTGAAGAAGAAGGGTCAACACTGCAAATATTGACTTGCTGCATTAACTCATTCTAACTGTCAATATAAGCTTCTGTTACTCATAATATGAATGCAATTCTATTTCTGTATGTGATAAAAACATCTGACAAACACACATAAAAACCAGAGGGCAGCAGATCATGTGAAATATAATATTTGTGTCATTCTCAAAACTTTTGGCCATGACTGTATATATTCTATAGGGCCATACATTAGACTACACATTCTTACTACACAGGAATGTATTAGGGCACACCTAAGACTATAGTCATGTGCAGACCGACGGATGGACGGCTCCATATTTTGCGGTTTTTTTTTTTATGGCCCAGACATTGATCTGTAAATAATACGGTACTAAACCTGAAGCCACAGTAATGGAAGGGTTCATATACTTTCCAGAATTACAGATAATAGACTAAGGGGGGGCGGGCCTTCCAAAAATGGGATCAGATGGCTCTGAGGTCCTTTAATTGATCTTGGGCTGTCTGTCGAAGGGGGTGCGCGCCTTAGTCCCTCCTCTTAGGCGGCATTCAAGCAGTTAAACGGTGAAGTTGCGAAAGTTGCTCTTGCATTGTGGTCAGATTTTGGTCAGCAGTAACTCACAGTTCAAGACTCCAGCTAGGTGGCATCGGGGCTGTACAAGGCGTGCAGGGGAACTCAGGGCAGGCTGTCAGCAGGGAAGAGGTGCTGCAGCAGCTGCCTTGGAGTCTAGAGCAGGTTCATCCATGATTTGTGACAGGCTCAGAGTTAACCCTCTTGTATACTGTCTTTACTGACACTTGACATCTCCTCCTACAGGCCAGGAAACATAGTGTCAGTGACAGGGGCAGGAGATGGCGGCGCTGCTGTGTGTACGGCCGCCAGCCAATAGTCAGACATCCCGGCGCACTACACAATGTGACAATGACACCGGGGCAGAAGAAACCTGCCAATAATAAACATCTTAACAGGGAACAAAAAGGTTAATATTAAAGGGAATATCACACCAACTTATATATATATATATATATATATATATATATATATATATATAATTTATCATTTTTTTATAATCTGTTTTTATTTTCTGATTGTAGATTTTTTATTCTATTTTCTGTCCATGATTATGGGGGCGGACATCTTGTCTGAGCTTCTCCTCTGCTCTGTTAACAGCATTTAGTGATCTGCTTTACAGCATAGTCATAGGTGGCAATAGACTGGAGGCGACTCATTGAGGTCTATGGCAGAGTTTTCTGGACATGCTCAGTACAGGGAGGAGGAGGAGATAAGCTGTGACATCATCTATTGTCAGTAGTGATGTAATGATGGGTTAGTGGTGTTAACTATATAGGTGTTATCTTCTATTGTAATCCTGTCTGTGATGTCAATGAGTGGACTGGTGCAAAAAAAAACCACTGCAATTAGCAGGTGTCAGTTTATTATTTGGCTTAGTGGTCAGAGTGAAAAATTACAGGATATAGGAGTAAAAAAAAATAGATGCGGAAGTGGTTTTTACAGCATTTTTGAGCATGGTCTATATAGTAAAGCCGTATTCAGACGTGGTCGAGGTGTAGTTAAAACTCCATCAAATACTACATCTAAGATCAGTTTCTGCACAAAAATGTGTAAAAGTGTCTCACCAATAAAAACAGCGACCATATTGAACATTGCAGTAAATTATCACAGCTGTGACTGGGCCCATAAGTCAGGGGGCCCACAGGTCGCCCTCACCACACTAGGGCTGGATAATCTCCTTTCTGATCTGTTTGATGGCCGGCAGGCTGTGCATCATAAATGTATTCCCCATGCCCTCTGGTGCAATGGAGAGAGAAGATTTATAATACAAAGCCTTCCACTGTCAGAAAGGAGAACATTAACCCTTTCCTGGGAAAAATAGCAGTGGGTCAGCAACATATAGTCAAGTAGGGATTCTGTGGAGGGAGGTTGTGGCACAAAAGGGGGCACCAACAGGAGATGGGAAGCTTGTGTGTACAGATATGTTGTGAAGAAGTCTTCATGGCGGATAGAGAAGGAAAGGGAAATGTAAATACTGCTAAAATGTGCAGATGAGACCGGGTGAAGGTTGGGAGAAATGTAAATAGGGAAAGGGGCCCCAAGATGACCTTTTAGTTACGTCCCTGGCTAAAGAAATAGCTTTCCACGTGTAAAGATGCCCCTGTAGATATATACAATAGTAATGTGTAGTATACAGACGTGGACAAAATTGTTGGTACCCCTCGTTTAATGAAAGAAAAACCCACAATGGTCACAGAAATAACTTGAATCTGACAAAACTGGAATTTGCCAAACTACATGTTGACAAGCCACAAAGCTTCTGGGAGAATGTCCTATGGACAGATGAGACAAAAATTGAAATTTTTGGCAAGGCACATCAGCTCTATGTTCACAGATGGAAAAATGAAGCATATCTTGAAAAGAACACTGTCCCTACTGTGAGACATGGAGGAGGCTCTGTTATGTTCTGGGGCTGCTTTGCTGCATCTGGCACAGGGTGTCTTGAATCTGTGCAGGGTACAATGAAATCTCAAGACTATCAAGGGATTCTAGAGAGAAATGTGCTGCCTAGTGTCAGAAAGCTTGGTCTCAGTCGCAGGTCATGGGTCTTGCAACAGGATAATGACCCAAAACACACAGCTAAAAACACCCAAGAATGGCTAAGAGGGAAACATTGGACTATTCTGAAGTGGCCTTCTATGAGGCCTGACCTAAATCCTATTGAGCATCTTTGGAAGGAGCTGAAACATGCCGTCTGGAAAAGGCACCCTTCACACCCGAGACAACTGGAACAGTTTGCTCATGAGGAGTGGCCAAAATACCTGCTGAGAGGTGCAGAAGTCTCATTGCCAGTTACAGGAATCGTTTGATTGCAGGGATTGCCTCAAAAGGTTGTGCAACAAAATATTAAGTTAAGGGAACCATCATTTCTGTCCAGGCCTGTTTCATGAGTTTTCTTTTTTAAAAAATCCTGTTGAAGCCTGGTTGGAAAGCAATGTCTGACTGTCATTTGTTCATTTTCATAGAATTTTTATATATTATTACTTTTGTCAGATTCAAGTTATTTCTGTGACCATTGTGGGTTTTTCCTTCATTAAATGAGGGGACCAACACTTTTGTCCACGTGTGTATATCTGGGGTATACAAATAATATATACACTAGAGGTCAATTCCAAAATAATTACAAATAAGGGGAATCAGAAATGTCCCAGATAAACAAAATAAAGAAAAAATAAAACTCAACTTTTATTGTGATAATTAAAACCTGATAGATCAATATCTTATATCCTGCCCAGTGGAATCCAGTACCAGTAATGAAATACCCGCAAGAACATACCAAGACCCCACGGCATATTCAGATGCAGCGCTACCGACTACAGTGTTCTTATTATATAAACGAGTGAGGTAGTGAACAGATAAACTGGAATAGAGAGTAGAGTTGTAATTCTCCCAATTCCTAATAAACCACCTCTATTGGCAGAAGGGAGTCCATGGAAATATAAGATCTCTGGAACAACGCCCAGATGATACCAACAGATGATAAATCCATTTCTCTCTTCCTACCCCTAGACTAAATCTGCCACATCCCAACGCGTTTCCCCTAGTGGATAATCATTACACCAGGTTCATCAGGGGAGTCTCCGTGAACATACAGAGAGAAGAACACAAAAATAACAAAAATAATGCGGTAAAAAACACAGTTCCCGACGCCCTGATGGTGGGCGCTGGTACTTCAAATGTTAAGCCTATAAGGTATACAAACAACTTACAATATAGGAAGGATAATACAGCAGTACTGAGGTCTAGCACTAGGGGGCAGCACAAGTATTGTGAATACACTGGATATAACAAGAAAGAAAAATCTAATGTAGAAACACAAGTTATAAATGTGACATCACACACTGATATATATATATATATACAAACATGCACTGGACTTATGTTTATTAAAGGGACATTAACCACAAGTGACAGCGCAGGGCACAGGTAGGTTATAGGTAGGTGAGCTCTGTGTGACCAGGGGCAGAGATCCTCATCTCATTGTGTTGGGGCTGGCACTTGTAATTGGCCAGGTCACTGCACAGTTATGGGGGCACTGTGGCTGACATGTGGCTGCAGCATTATGGGAACATACAACTGACACTGGTATTGGGCATGTATTTGCACTGTTATGAGGGCACTATGGCTGCACTATTATTGGGCATGTAGGACAATGTTGAGGGCATGTGTCTGCACTATCATGGGGGCACTGTAGTCACAATTTTGCTTATTGCTTACTCTTTTATGAATTCGATGTGGCTTTTCTGTTACGGGGACCCCATGGCTGACACTGCATTTGGGCATGTAGTGCAATGTTATGAGGGCACTGTGTCTGGCATTGTTACTGGCATGTGTCTGTACTGTCAGGGGAGCAATGGGGCTGCCACCGCTATTGCACATGGGGTTGCACTATTGGGCACCATTACGGAAACAATGTTGCTGATGCTGGTATTGGGCATATACAGTGCAATGTAATGTGGGCACATATCTGACACTGTTATTGGCCATGTGCCTGCACTGTCGTGGGAGCCATGACACTGTACTATATATAGTCCTTGTGAAGGACAATAAATTTAAAGAGGTTGTCCAGGCAAAATTGGACAACCCCTTTAACTTTTAAATCAGCAGGGGGCAGTGAGCATTATTATTATTTTTTTTTTTTTTCAATGCTCCCGGCTGATTTAAAAGTTAAAGGGGTTGTCAAATTTTGCCTGGGCAACCCCTTTAAAGTGTCACCAGAAAATTACTTATTTTTTAAAACAATTTTTTTATGTTAAACATATTTTTAAAGAATTTTTGAAAATTGTTTTTAAAATTTTCCAAGTCTATTTATATTAATAAAAAAGTCCTATATCATGCAATTTTTACTCTGCCTACTAAGCCTAATAATAGACTGGCACTTCACTTTACCAACGTTTTACTTTTGTGCAGACACTTTAGAAACAGATGTGTCACCAAAATGACGTATTTCGGAACCAAGTTTTTATGTGAAACATATTTTTTAAGAATTCTGGTTCTGCTGACACTAACCTATCTATCTGCAGGGCTGGTGTGATATGCTGGTTCTGCTGACACTAACCTATCTATCTGCAGGGCTGGGGTGATATGCTGGTTCTGGTGACATTAACCTATCTATCTGCAGGGCTGGGGTGATATGCTGGTTCTGGTGACACTAACCTATCTATCTGCAGGGCTGGGGTGATTTGCTGGGGTCTGGTGACACTAACCTATCTATCTGCAGGGCTGGGGTGATATGCTGGTTCTGGTGACACTAACCTATCTATCTGCAGAGCTGGGGTGATATGCTGGTTCTGGTGACACTAACCTATCTATCTGTAGAACTGGGGTGATATGCTGGTTGTGGTGACACTAACCTATCTATCTGCAGGACTGGGGTGATATGCTGGGTCTGGTGACACTAACCTATCTATCTGCAGGGCTGGGGTGATATGCTGGGGTCTGGTGACACTAACCTATCTATCTGCAGGGCTGGGGTGATATGCTGGTTCTGGTGACACTAACCTATCTATCTGCAGGGCTGGGGTGATATGCTGGTTCTGGTGACACTAACCTATCTATCTGCGGGCTGGGGTGATATGCTGGTTCTGGTGACATTAACCTATTTATCTGCAGGGCTGGGGTGATATGCTGGTTCTGGTGACACTAACCTATCTATCTGCAGGGCTGGGGTGATATGCTGGGGTCTGGTGACACTAACCTATCTATCTGCAGGGCTGGGGTGATATGCTGGTTCTGGTGACACTAACCTATCTATCTGCAGGCTGGGGTGATATGCTGGTTCTGGTGACACTAACCTATCTATCTGTAGAACTGGGGTGATATGCTGGTTGTGGTGACACTAACCTATCTTCTGCAGGACTGGGGTGATATGCTGGGTCTGGTGACACTAACCTATCTATCTGCAGGGCTGGGGTGATATGCTGGGGTCTGGTGACACTAACCTATCTATCTGCAGGGCTGGGGTGATATGCTGGTTCTGGTGACACTAACCTATCTATCTGCAGGGCTGGGGTGATATGCTGGTTTTGGTGACACTAACCTATCTATCTGCAGGGCTGGGGTGATACGATGGTTCTGGTGACACTAACCTATCTATCTGCAGGGCTGGGGTGATATGCTGGGTCTGGTGACACTAACCTATCTATCTGCAGGGCTGGGATGATATGCTGGTTCTGGTGACACTAACCTATCTATCTGCAGGGCTGGGGTGATATGCTGGTTCTGGTGACACTAACCTATCTATCTGCAGGGCTGGGGTGATATGCTGGTTCTGGTGACACTAACCTATCTATCTGCAGGGCTGGGGTGATACAATGGGTCTGGTGACACTAACCTAGCTATCTGCAGGGCTGGGGTGATATGCTGGTTCTGGTGACACTAACCTATCTATCTGCAGGGCTGGGGTGATATGCTGGGTTCTGGTGACACTAACCTATCTATCTGCAGGGCTGGGGTGATAAGCTGGTTCTGGTGACACTAACCTATCTATCTGCAGGGCTGGGGTGATATGCTGGTTCTGGTGACACTAACCTAGCTATCTGCAGGGCTGGGGTGATATGCTGGTTCTGGTGACCCTAACCTATCTATCTGCAGGGCTGGGGTGATATGCTGGTTCTGGTGACACTAACCTAGCTATCTGCAGGGGCTGGGGTGATATGCTGGTTCTGGTGACCCTAACCTATCTATCTGCAGGGCTGGGGTGATATGCTGGTTCTGGTGACACTAACCTAGCTATCTGCAGGGGCTGGGGTGATATGCTGGTTCTGGTGACACTAACCTATCTATCTGCAGGGCTGGGGTGATATGCTGGTTCTGGTGACACTAACCTAGCTATCTGCAGGGCTGGGGTGATATGCTGGTTCTGGTGACACACTCCCTTTAAGCGGTCTTGCCCATAAACCATAGGAACCATAGAATTGAGGATAACCTGTCCCTATGCTATTTTTGGAGGGTGAATATGACTGATGTGCTTGGATCCAATGATATGACAGTCCTGCGCTCATCTGCCAGGAGGTGTAATGCGTTGATTTTGTAGTTGCAGCATTGTTTGGTATATGATGAGTGTTGCAGGCGCCCCAGACTGTATATGACGATCAGATACCGTATAACTTGTCACTGTAGTGTCTGGTAGCCGGTGCTTTTCGCTCCCGACAGGTGCCCACCGTCCGGGCAGCGGGCCCAGTCTGCGTGTTCCCTTTAACTATTGCAGCTATTTCAGAGATGAGGTCTTCCTCATAAATAATCTGTTGTTTAAACCCCCACAGCCTGCGGAGTTTACAAGTATGCTGCTAAGTTCTGCCCGTCAGGATATTCCTTGTAGTTCTGCCAAGAAGCAAAGGGAACCCAAGGCTTTTATGTGCCCTAATACCCGGCATTGGCTCCAGGGATCAGTATTACCTCAGGATGGGGCACTGGTGTGAATCTCAGACATGGAGCGCGCAATCCGTCTCGTATCATGGTGGTGCATGCCTGTCTGATGATGCCAGGACAGCAGGTGCCCCTGGCAGACAGGAGCGGGGCATAGTAACCCGGCAGCTTCCTATTACATCTTCACTTAGGACACTACAGGAAGGACTTCTGACACTGGGACGGTTATAAATGGATGACATGATCAGGATGTGGCAGATTAAACACCAGGGCGATACATTACACCACTAAGCCGCTCATAAAAACTCCAGTCAGTGCACCATGAGACTGGGAGGGTAGCAATAGGGGTGTAGGGGGGCAAGTTCACTCGGACCCTGGTGCCACCAGTATTAAAAAAAAAAAAAAACAGATGTTAAAACAGCGCCACCTCTGTTCACAGGTTGTGTGCGGTATTGCAGCTCCATTGACTTCAATGTAGCCAGTCTGCAATACCAGACGCACCCCTCAGGCAGGGGTGGCAATGTTTTTAGAAAAAGCAGCCATGTTTTTCTAATCCTAGACAAACCGTTCAAATGATACCTCTGCATAAACTGCACCACTCCTGTTCACAGGTTGTGTGAGGTATTGCAGCTCCATTGACTTCAAAGTAGCCAGTCTGCAATCCCAGACACAACCCTGAGGCAGGGGTGGCGCTGTTTTTAGAAAAAAGTAGCCATGTTTTTCTAATACTAACCAAACTCTTCAAGTTACACCTCTGCATAAATAACACATAGTAAAAAAGCGCCGCTTCTGTTCCCAGGTTGTCTGTGGTATTGCAGCGCTATGCACTTCAATGTATGCGGTACAGAGGTAGCAAGTGCAGTATTATAGATAACACATGGTAAAACAGCGCCACTTCTGTCCACAGGTCATGTGTGATATAGCAGCTCTATTTAGTTCAATATAGTCAGTCTGCAATATCAGAGACAACCCTCAGGCAGGGGTGGCACTGTTTTTAGAACAAAGCAGCCATGTTTTTATAATTCTGGGCAGCCTCTTCGGGGTTACACCTTTGCATACATAACACAGCGCCACTTCTGTTCATAGGTTGTGTGTGGCATAGCAGCTTTATTCTCTTCAATGTATAGGGGTGCAGAGGTAGCAAGTGCACCCAGGTCCTGGTGTAAGAAGACAACAGTATTATAAATAATAAATGGTAAAACAGCGCCACTACTGTCCACAGGTTGTGTGTGATATTGCAGCTCCATTTAGTTCAATGTAGCCAGCCTGTAATACCAGACTCAACCCAGGGACAGGTGTAACTATTGGGGGTGCCGAGGTAGCAAGCGCAATCAGACCTTGGTGTCACCATTATTAAAAATAAAACATGGCAAAACAGCGCCACTTCTGTCCAAAGGTTGCTCGCGGTATTGCAGTTCTATTTGCTTCAATGTAGCCAGCCTGTAATACCAAAACAACCCATGGGCAGGTGTAGCTATAGAGGGATTTAGGCCCCTCAGTCACATAAGAAAACACCAGTATTATAAATAACATAAGGTAAAACAGCGCCACTTCTGTCCACAGGTTGTGTGTGATATTAGCTCCATTCACTTCAATGTAGCCATATCTGCAATAGCAGATACAAACCATTGGGGTGGGTGTGGATTGGGGTGTCGCTGTTTTTCTAATGTTGGACAACCCCTTCAAGTGACACCTCTGCATTATACATATTGACACTATATACGGTATATTATAATGTATATTATATATCATATTTACTTCTGAAGTGAAGTGTTGCTACAAAGTAATTAAACTTGATACATGTTATACATGACAATGACCCTAGTAGCAGTGAGAGTGCTGAATATATATATATACCCCACAAGGCCGCTGTACACTGCACTTGTGCCTTTCTGAACTCACATGGCGGGGCGTACAGAGTGTGCAGACCCCCGTCCTAAAGGCAGAACTAATTTTAGGTTGTGAAGCTGGACAAAAAGTATGGGATCCCCCATGTCATATGAAAACTATCCAGTATTATTTAGTATTGTATGACGGTATTATTTGTGAAACGACTTGTAGTATTATGTGGGGACTATATGGCATCATTATGTGGGTTCTCAAAACAAATATAGTGAAAAATGACCACCTTTTTGAGAAGACCTCCCCCTATCAAATTTTCATATGATCTAGAAACATTGTATCATCTACAGAGACATAACCTGAAGCTCCTGGGTCCTAATGCAAAATCTGTTCTAGAGCCCCATTCCTACCTTGTGCTATTTAGAATTGGCGGTATATTTTATGTGGTGGAGGGCCCCACAAGTTCCAGGGCCCAGTTTTGACTGCTAAAGTTGCACCCCCTATAGTTACACCCCTGCCCACTATGTAATGTCAGTATTATCTTTGCACTATATGGCGGCATTATTATGTTGAACTATTATGGGAAAAACTTTGTAGCTTGCTGCCTAAAGTCCTTTATTCTCTAAAAACCCCCCAATTAGATGTTTTCCTACCACCATAGAGAGCCTGAATCTTAGAAAGCCAAAGGTAGGACGTGACCGTAACCCTAACCCTTAAAGACGGCCATACAGCAGTTAAAGTTAAAGAGGTATTCTGGATACTTCAAGTTACCCCTTATCCACGGGGGATCAGTAGGTTCCCGACCCCTAGGACCTCCACTACCCCAAAGCTGGGGCTCCCTTTGCTGTCTGACTGGTTCCTTTGTACACCCAAATGAATTGTTGGGAGGGTTGAGCATGTGCACTGAGACCCCATTCTCTATGGGACTGCTGATCACAGGGGGTCCCTTGCAGTTGGACCCCCCACCAATCTTGTAGATAGGGAGTAACTTGAAATAACCCTTTGTTATTTTTACTGCCCTGAAAAAAAAAACAAGCATAAAAACCAAGACACCAAAAATAGTTAAAAAAAAAAAAAATCAATAAATTATATGTACCCAATATACTGCCATTGAAAAAAACAGATATTCCCACAAAAAACAAGCCCCCATACAACTACATTGATCGGAAAATAAAAAAGTTAAGACTTTTGGAACGCGGTGAAGAAAAAAAATTGAAAAAATTGTTCGGTCATGAACATTCAAAGCACGTGTGACACTAAGGGGTTACATCAGAGGTGGAGTCATTGCTATATTTTCACTGAAATAGTAAATTGGCCATTGATATTATTGGCCATACTTTCTGCTATCCGTAGGTGTAAAACTCTCCGACCTCCCTCACAGCTGCAGAGTATTTTTAACCTAAAATTGACTTGGATGATGGGCCACTGCGAAGGAAGAAAATATAATGAATGTGACCAAACATGAGATGAATAATTTTACATGTATCCCGTTCCCCCGTCTTACTAAGCCTACTGACAAATAATAGAGCTGCTGCGGGGAACTCAGGAAATACTTGACAGTTTTGGCTCCGCACAGAGTTAGACCAGGTCCAATACTAATGGTGCTGAATTAATGAAGAGCAGATGCGAAGAAAATTTTACGGATCTTTATCGTCACTTGGTTCCAATCATCACAGATGAAATAGAGATGTTACATTGTATAAGTATTCAGGGATTGTCTGCAGTCCTTTACTCTACCACTTTGGGACGACCACCCAAAATTGACTTGAAAAAAGTCTTCTATGGGGGTGGTCTTCTCAAAGTTGATGGTCGGTAACCAGTGGTCTTCTCAAAGAGTAGGAAAATATGTAAGAAACATGGACCCTATATACAGCCATGAAAGTGAGCACTTAAACCAAGCCCCTACTGGTGATCTGGTCTATCTGGGACATTCTTGACAGCCCACTCCTGTGGGTCAGAGATTGGGCAATATTCTTACTTCCAAAAGGACCCAAGACACCTGGCACAACATCACTTGGTCCCAAGCATCGTAGATGAATTGAGATGTTACATTGTGTAGTCTATTCAGGGATTGACTGCAGTCCATTTCTTTACCACTTTGGGATGAGCACCCAAAACTGACTTGAAAAAAGGTCTTCTAGAGGGGTGGTCTTCTGAAAGATGATGGCCAGTAACCAGTGGTCTTCTGAAAGAGTAGGAAAGCAGTTAAGAAATATGGACCATAAGTATTGCCATGTAACTGAGCCATTCAACCAAGCCCATACTGGTGATCTTGTCTATTGGGTAGATTCTTGACAGCCGCTCCTGTGGGTCAGAGATTGGGCAATACTACTATTTCCAAAAGGAGACACCTGGCACAACCTACAAGGTCCTGATGATGGAAAGCAGATGTACAAAGGACCAAGTGGCTCAATGTACTGGGGCCTGGTCTGTTGGTCAGGAAGCAACTCCTTGTTACCTCAGCCCTTGGAAAAGAAAGCCTGCATCTCAACTCCTATCAAGTCTGAAGGCTATATACTCCAGACTTACTGCTAAGATCAGAGAAGCTGCTTGGAAAGGGATTCACCTGGTGTCATGGGCAGAGGACAGATAAGTTAATCTCCCCTAGCACCCAAGCACCAAGTCCCATTGGAGACCTAAACACAAAACTCAAGCTGCCACAATCTGTGGCCTCTCACGGTCAAATAGACCCTTAGACACCAGATCCCTTCTGTGGTCTAGATTATCTGGCTCGAGTTGTGAGGACCATCAGAACATTTGAGGTCTTGAATGTAACCAACGAGGAACATCGTTAATTTTGTAGCAATTTTGTAACAGACCTCGTCTTTGAGAAGACCTCTTCCAGTCTAGGCCAGAGTTTCCATTTTCGATTCCATTACATCCTAAGTATATTAGCCTCATCCTTGGAAGGACCACTCCTCTAGAGGACCACAGCCCACAATAAATTTTTGGGTCGCCATCTCCCAATACAGTTGGGCTTACGCGATGTTGAACTTTTGAAGGTGGAAGAGTGCCAGTAAGTAATTCTGCATGTGGCATTCTCTATCCAGTCACCAATATATATATTAGCTGTCTATGGTGAAGGAACCCTATGACTGCGAGCTATGCATAGGGGAATGAAAAATAAATTAATAACCATCTAGATTATGTGAGGTCGGAGCCCAGCAGTCTCCGGACTTGGCAAGAGTATAGTTTGTCTGTGATAAACAGGAGGGAGACATTTCGCTGAAGCAGTACCCAATGCCAGCGTCCCAACAATGTATACAGAAATTTGGCAAGACCTGACCTGGATTAACTGGAGAAACTGAACTGGACAAGGACGTTTTCCAGGCAAGACGGTCGGATTTCTAAAAGACAGATCTTCTCTGACATCAGCCATTTTACTGTGTTTTTCTATCATTACTGAGGATTTATACAAACCCCGTTAAGTCTCCTGTTGGCCGATGGTTTCCCCGGAGGAAAAGCATTTGTATAAAGAATGGTTAAGTAGCGTCTTATGGAAGATCAAAATATTTCTGCAAAGATGTAAAATATTTTAATAGCAATATTGACTGTGTATCTGTGCCTGGAATAAGCAGCGGAGCCCTGAATTACATGCAAAAAGTTTCCTCCATGCCAAGAAGAATCTTCAGGATGCCAAAAAGGAGGATTAGCGAAGTATATACAAACTACAGAAACAGAAAAACAGCAGGATTTTGTCGCTGGTCCTGGGGGTTCTGGTGGAATAAGATGGCGAGAGAAGATGGTGAAGTTTTTTGAAGAAATCTCCGACAGAGGACTTCTTTGCGATGCCTTGGTCTTTGATTCTTACTCCTTTACAACCAATTTGACAAAAGTAGAAAATTGTCTTGCAAAAAGTTGCATGGTGTGGTGGACAAGAAAGATCAAAGCTCTTCATTTTTCACCTTCTTGTCTTTGTAAGCAGACCCTCATACAAAAGGCCATCTCATTGAGAAGACCACCCTCACTCGAAACCAGTTTATTCTCGGATGGATGTCCATCTCCTTTGTATACTATTAAGATGGAATGAAGTTCTTTGGACTATCCAGAGGAAATACTGCCCAGCTACAAAGAATAGTGGGCCATTCCGACCCTCTATGGCAATTCACTTTGAGAAGTCCACCATTGTAGAAAACCATTTTTGCACTACAATTTTGGGAGGACATTTTCAAGAGTTAACATATTTGGGTCATAGGAAAGCCAAAAGCCTACTTAAAATAAAGGGTATGTCCAGTTTAGAAAAAGCTTGTGCTTATTGTCAAGGGATCCTTCCAACAAGTAGGGATTGTCCAATGTAGAGTCGGACCAGCAGTCAGTAGTCAGGACAGACAGTTGACCAAATAATTGGCTGTCTTGGACAAACAATGGAGTCAAACAGGCACCAGGCAAGTTAGGTAAGGTCCAAGGAGGATATGGAGCCTTGGACAGAACTATAGTTGTCAACAGTACCATATTTTTGGTAACAATCCCAGCAATTATGGCTTGTTATGGCTCAAAAAGGAACAGGGTTTCTTTAATCGCGATCTAAAGGTGGACATTCCCAGGCAATCTTTAGAAACCCCAATCTTTAGCAACAAAAAGTTGGCATGTATACAGGACCTGGATGGAAAGTAGAGCATGTGGCATACAAAATTAGGTATCTGGATATGTGAAGTTCAAAGCTGTGAAACCAACATTTTTGTAATTATTTTTACTATTGCAATATAAAGATATTAATAGGTAGGATGCACAAATACAAAAACAAGTACGGTAGACTACCATAGTGACCCTGCCCGCAAGGGCTTACAATCTATGAGCGAAGAAGGATAGAGACAATAGATGAGGGTAGAAGCTGGTCAGATGGGGGCTTGGTGGCAGCAAGGTTATTGAAGGTTGTAGGCTTTCCAAAAGAGGTCTTCAGGGTCTTCTTGAAGGTTGTGATTGTGGTGGACAGTCTTATATATCATATTAGTGTATTTCACAGTATAGGGGAAGCACAAGAGAAGTTGTATGAGGAGCAAATAAGAACAATGAGAAGATGGAGGTCAAATAACTTCAAGCTAAATTATCCAAAAAGTTTCATTCCACCATGATCCCATTGATGGATTTCTTCAGATCTGGAGATCTACAGAAAGCTTTAACACAACATTGGCACCATTCTGGAACTCATTGATGGTTAAAGTTCTGGATTCCACTACTATGGCCATCTAACTTGTATCTCGAACAGGTTTCAGCCTGGATTTCTGCTTTAAGAGCTTGGGATGTTTTTGTTTCCCGATATAGCAGAGTTATATGGCGATGTAGAGCTGCCCATAACATGAGACGCTAATTAAGCCGTATTATGTAAATTTGGTATTTCTATTATTCCTATTATGCAATGGCATTCGGTATAAATGCGGTATTTTCAGGAATGGTGTCAACGTGTAATTAGTCATTACTGCAATAGCCATAAAGTGACACAGATATGAGGTAATGAGATGCCGAGAGCTTTACTAAACCGCTAATGAGCATAAAAATAGAAGGGAGCTCTCCGAACATAAAGGTCTGAGCCCATGGCAGGCAGCCCGAGGCTTTCACATGTGTACATCACTATTCACATGAAAGGAATATAGCGGAGGAATTCACAAACTAGTCCGAGCCCTAGTGCACTTTAACCTGAGTATCATCGGCTTGCAGGAAATACTGCAAATTAAGTGGCCATTTCACATAAAGAAAATTCCAGCCATGCCTGTACTGAAGAGCACGTAACCCAAGAAGACACGTGAATGAGGGATGAAATGGACACACCAGGCGACTGACCTAAACTGATCCACATCCATCTCCGCTCGCAGTATTATGTATTTATTACTATTATTGACCTCTGTTCAGAGTGTCGCCATATACCCTGCAGAGCTATAGGGAGACTGTGTTCAGCCCGACCCTATGGAGTACTGACAGTCCAAATTTGTCACCCTGAAAATCCACAGTCTGTGGCCAAGATCA
Organism: Leptodactylus fallax; assembly: GCA_947044405.1. Lineage (NCBI taxonomy): Eukaryota > Metazoa > Chordata > Amphibia > Anura > Leptodactylidae > Leptodactylus > Leptodactylus fallax. The sequence goes on along the minus strand of CAMRHE010000238.1, from coordinate 2,385,471 downwards.
CAAAAATCCCATTGTGAAGTATGGAACGTCTATGACATACTGGGATTCTGAGTTTAATTCAATGTTGTAATAGTTATATCCTCCATGCACCGATTTCCTCATATACTTGTGCCGGATTTGTGTCTATACACAGGAGCCAATCAGAGGAGGCAGAGTTGCAGGGGGAGGAAGGGGGCAGCAGCCTGAAACCATGGCAAGATAGGACGGGGGTTTCAGACGACCCCAGATTCCCTCTAGGTAATGTACCTAAGCGGTGGTGCCAGATGTGTCTATACACAGTAGCCAGTCAGAGGAGGCAGAGCTGCAGGGGGAGAAAGGGGGCAGCAGCATGAACCAATGGTGTGACAGAAGGCGTGTCTCAGACTACCCAGTTTCTCTCTAGGCTGTTGTGCTGGACTTGTGTCTATACACAGCAGCCAATCAGGGGAGGCAGAGTTGCAGGGGGAGGAAGGGGCAGCTACCTAAACCAGTAACAGGAGGTGTCTTAAACTACCCCGAATTCTGTGTATTTACTCTAGCTAAACTGTAGTCCCAGATCACAGCTCTGCCCTTATAGGACTGCTCTGATGTATTGTAGACACTGACATATAACTTTTGTGAGCTCCTGGACTGGACAATCACTATAAGGCTAGGTTCACAACTCCGCCTCAGATTCCATCTAAAATCGTCGGAGAGAAAAGTCCTGCATGGAGGACTTATCTATTCGCCGGTATCAGTATAAAACCGGCAGAAACCGGATGGACCCCATTACAGTCTATGGGGTCCATGAGTGTCCCAGGGTAGCCGCTTTTTTAGCTGATGCGCTCTGCATCTTTTTGGTTCCCATGTGGACCTGAACAACGAAGAGATGAACACTAGGGTGAACCTAGCGTAAGACTGGACCATCTCGTACGGAAGGGGCTGTGCAACCCCACAAAGGAGGTCAGACTATAGGTTGCCCCAAAGAATTCAATGGGGTGAATTTATTAAAGGGAATCTACCAGGCCAATCTGGGACACTAAACCAGGCACAGGCCTTATAGACTGGGGTTTGAGTTTCCAAATTGCCCTGTTGTAAAGCCATCCGTGCTCACAATAAAATAAGAAACCTTTATCCTCCCCTATCAGCTGTATCCTCGCACCCGCACAGTTCTTCATTGAAGCCAGAGTAGCACACCTCAGCACAGTGCATATGCCCCAGACCTCCTGCACTTGTGCAGTGAAATCGGGGTATACGTCCTCGGCTTCACTGAAGAACAGGAGCACCAGAGAGGGTCCGATAAGACTCATCTCTAAGTATATATAAAGGTTTATTTGGTGGGTATAGCAGGTCGGAGGCCAAAGTGGGCCGGGGTCACTTCTGCTCAAGAAATTTTCTTGTTTCCTGACTGATGTACATTTTATTTCTGGTGTCGGAGAATGCGTCTGAATTGTTAATAATTTCCGTGCATCTTAGGCCAGTCAGGGCAATGGATTAAAACTGGACAATGGACAAATTCCTCCCCAATGTTTCTTCCAAAATAGCGCTGTATCCCAATGACAGGGGTGGGGAGCAGTAGCGCACATCACAGCTCCTTCACCTGAGAACTGAGCCCAACTCAAGGACCTGAAAGTGGAATATCCCTTTAAATATTCTTTATAGTACCACTAGATGGCACTAGAAATGTATAATACAATATAGTGACTTGGTTCTATAAGGTTTTTGCTCAGTAGGGGGCAGCAGAGAACTTTCCTACAAGCTCATTACACCCAATGGAAAAATGAAATATTCAAAAGGGCGGCCTGGACAACTTCATGTGCAAAATAAGAAATATATTGGTGTTCTTTAACAAGGCTAGCCAGGTATGGGGTGTCCTTATTAAGGTGCAGGAGTCTTATACATCACTATATCTTACCCCCTTCTATTTCTGTCCTTGTACGACTTGCTACCATCTAAGTTAATTGTTTTAGGACACAGAATGTACAGTAGTCATGTGTATAGACTTGTACTTACTGTATGTGGACAAAGCTTTGTTACAATATGGTTTCTACATTGTAACAACTAGTGACTGTTCTTACCATGACACATTTCTTGGGGTTCCACAGATCGGGGGATCCCATCATGTTATGACTTGTTTGTTAGTTTTAATTTGGCTGGAAAAGAGGACAATATATTTTGTTGGGGTAAAGTAAGGGAGCAGTATACAGTGTTGGGGCCAGTTAAGAAGGGCAGTATACAGTGTAGGGCCAGTAAAGGGGGCAGTACACTGTGTGGGGGGCAGTGAAGTGGCATTATACTGTGTGAGGGTCATTAAAGGGGGCAGTATACTGTGTGTGGGGGGAGTGAAGGGGAGATATATTGTGTGGGGGGACAATAAAATGGGCAGTATACTGTGCAGAGGCCAACAAAGTGGACAGTATACGGTGTGCGAGACAATGAAGGGGGTAATATACTGTGTGGGAACAATAAAGTGAGCAGTATACTGTGTGTGGGTCTGTGAAGGGGTAATATACTGTGTGGAAGTATCTAAAGGGAGCAGTATACTGTGTAAGGGCCTGTGAAGGGGACATTGTATGGTGTGAAGACCAGTAAAGGGTGCACTATACTGTGTAGGACCAATAAAAGAGACAGAATACTGTAGGGGGGGCCAGTGAAGGGGCAGAATACTGTGTGGGGGTCAGTTAAGGGGGGCAATATACTGTGTGGAAGTATGTAAAGGGGGCAGTATACTGTGTGAGGACCAGTAAAGGGTGCAGTATACTGTGTAGGACCAATAAAAGAGACAGAATACTGTAGGGGGGGCCAGTGAAGGGGCAGAATACTGTGTGGGGGTCAGTTAAGGGGGCAACATACTGTGTGGAGGTATGTAAAGGGAGCCGTATACTGTGTGAGGACCAGTAAAGGGAGCAGTATACTGTGTAAGGGCCTGTGAAGGGGACATTGTATGGTGTGAGGACCAGTAAAGGGTGCAGCATACTGTGTAGGGCCAATAAAAGAGACAGTATACTGTAGGGGGGCCAGTAAGGGGGCAGAATACTGTGTGGGGGCCAGTAAGGGGACAGTGTACTGTGTGGGAGTCAGTTAAGGGGGCAATATACTGTGTGGAGGTATGTAAAGGGGGCAGTATACTGTGTGAGGACCAGTAAAGGGTGCAGTATACTGTGCAGGGCCAATAAAAGGGACAGTACGTTGTATGGGGGCTAGTGAAGGGGGCTATATACTGTGTTGAGGCTAGTAAAGGGGCCGTTATACTATGTGGGGGCCAATAAAGTGGGCATTATACTGTGTGGGGGGCCAATAAAGTGGCAGTATACTGTGTGAGGACAAGTAAAGGGGGCAGTATACTGTGTGGGGGCCAATAAAGGGGGCAGTATACTGTGTGAGAACAAGTAAGGGGGCAGTATGATGTGTAGGGTCCAAAAAAGGGGAGTACTATACTGTGTGGGGTCAGTGAAGGGTGCAGTATACTATGTGGAACTGTCCTGTATAAAATATGGAGGGGTGCAGCTTAGTGAGCCTAGCATTTACCAGACAAGATAGCACAGCGTGCAGCACTACTGTGTCCAGATTTTTTGACCAATAGGGGGCGGTTCTTGTGAAGAGGAGGTTTTTTATTTTGTTTAGGGGACCCCAAAGAATACCAAATAACTTTGCTTTAAGAATTCCACATATATGTTCATTCTGCATGATGCCAGCACAAAGGTACCAGTAGGTAAAGATGGGGCATAGCTATAAGGGGCACAGGTAGCAGTTGCATCCTGACCCTGGTATATGAGGAAACCCAAAGGCTCCTCTGTCACATAAGAAGAAACCAGTATAATACATGATATATGTTAGGTGGGGATCCTGGTACAGACTTTGCAAAGGCCTCCTACCTGCCTGCTGGTACTATCTAGCTCCATTGCTGGGAGACTATGATGGAGGTGTCAGGAGTCAGATCAATGGCACACTCACGGATCTGCCCCTGCACCTACTTAAAGGCGGGAAGGAGAATCTGAGAGAATAATGTGACAGTGACTGCCATGCAGAACTATAGAGGTCACACTGGTTACAGCTATTACAGGTTACTGGTTGGGCCGAGAAGCCAGAGGGGCCCACAGGTCGCCCTCACCACACTAGAGCTGGATAAACCTCTTTGATCTCCTTTGATATCTGGCAGTCTGTGCATGGTAAATTTATTTCCCCTTCTGGTGCACTGGAGTGAGAAGATTTATGATACACAGCCTTCCACTGTCAGAAAGGAGAACATTAACTCTTTAATGATAAAATAGAAGTTGGTCTGCAGCATAGAGTCAAGGCGGGATTCTGTGGGGGAGGCTGTGACAAAAAAAGGGGTCACAATTACTATGTGAGGGGCACTGTCATTGGATGGGAATCATGGGAAGCTTCATGGCGGTCTGGGCTGGATAGAGGAGAAAGGGAAAATGGAAATGCTGCTAAAATGTACAGATGGGACTCGGCTGATGGTGGTGAGAAGTTGCACAGGGGGCCCAAGCTGAGCTTTTGCACCAGGGCACAGGAGTGCCTGGATCGTGCAATCTACCATTCCCAATTGCACGTTCCACTCCTCCCTTTACATTATCTTTTGCAATTATTCCTTCCACGACGCAGGAAGTGACACTTTGGCCGCCTGAGCTGGTGATGCGATAAAGCCCAGGATTGTCCTGCTGAAGGAATCCTCAGTGTGTACGACACTAGACAGATCTTCATTGTGGCTCTCGGGGGGCGGCGCGCTGCAGCAGCCTCCTTGTCTTTCCCTTTTAACTTTTGTCTCCAGTTTTCACAAAAGGGGAACAGTCCGGCACATTGTCCGCAGCTCTTCCTACTGATGGGATCTGGAGCGCTTGCAAAATGTTGCTGATTAACCGCAAATATGCCAAGATTGTAGGGGGAGGGGGGGGGGGGGCTTCACACTTCGGGCACTGTACAGCGCATTTCTTGTTGGCGGGTCCGTGGACAGCATGCACTTGTTATTTATGAATGAATTCTCTTCAATGAAGGCTGCATGTGTTTGGCATCGCTTCAATGTCTCCAGCAGACAGGCAGAGGGTCAGTACATGAGACGTACGGCCGAATGAATGTTTCCCATTAAAGGGTAATTACATTAGATCTCAGCACGACAAGATCATCGCTTTCTACCAATTAACGCGCCGCACTTTAGTCACTAACCTTAGCAGAATTAATCTGAGCAATAATTTTTATCACGTCCCGGCCATCATTGGGATGCAGAGGCTAATGGGAGTTTATTTTAGTGCACGGCAATTATCTGCCAGCCGCTAATGATACATAAAGCTGCTTAAAGGGTCAGCTCCACCTAAAAAATCAGTCAATTTACAGCCCTGTGAAAAAGTATTCACACCCTTCAGCCGACACTACCCACAATGTATAACCCTATTACTGGGGGCGTGATCAGAGGCTAAAGGGTTCTGGTGTAAAAGCTCATCTTAGGCCCCCCTGCACAATATCACACACCTATCACCCTGCAAGCTCCAAGGGCTCATGTGCCCAGGTGTAAAAGCTCAGCTTAGGTCCACCGTGCAACTTCTCACAACCATCAGTCATGTCCCATCCACACATTTTAGCAATATTTACATTTCCCTTTCCTTCTCTATCTGACCCAGACCGCCATGAACACCTCTTCACAACATGTCTGTATACGCAACCTTCCCATCATTCCCATCCCCTGTTGGTGCCCCCCTATATAGTAATAGTGCCCTATTTTGTGCCACAGACTTCCCCCAAAAATCTCTCCTTGACTATATGCTGCTGGTGAAATGCTATTTTTGGCATTAAAGGGTTCGTTTCCTCCTTTCTGACAGTGGAAAGTGTATCATAAGTGTACCATAAATCTTCTCACCCCAGTGCACCAGGGGGCAGAGGGAATGATTTTACCATGCGCAGATTGCCAGCCAGGGGCATAAATAGCAAAGACTGGGGCCCCCCAGTGAACTTTCAACTTGGGCCCCCCACGGCATAGTGCCCCCTTTCCTGGCCCCCCACAAACTATGACGCCCCATTTAAACACACTATAATGTCCCAAAGTGGCCTCCAGACAGTATAATGTCCCATACCGGCTCCTCCAAACAGTATAATGTCCCATATCAGCCCCTCCATGAGGTATAATGACCTATAGCGGCCCCTCCACATGGTATTATGTCCCATAGTGGCCCCTCCACATGGTATTATGCCCCACAGTGGCCCCTGCATACGGCATTATGCCCCACAGAGGCTCCTGCATACAGTATTATGTCCCACAGTGGCCCCTACACATAATATTATATTCCTCAGTGGTCCCTGCACACAGTATTATGTCCCATAGTGGCCCCTGCACACTGTATTATGTTCCACAGTGGCCCCTGCACACGGTATTATGTCCCACAGTGGTCCTTGCACATGGTATTATGTCCCACAGTGGCCTCTGCACACAGTATTTTGTCCCACAGTGGCCCCTGCACACAGTATTATGTCCAACAGTGATCACTGCATGCAGTATTATGCCCTCACGAACTAATATTATACTCTGGGGTCTGAGTACAATCATTGGAGACCCAAAGGAGGTGACAATCATAAAAACCACTGTTACTTCCCTCTCCCGGGCTCCGATGCACTCCCTGCTGCTTTCAGCCTTCTACAACATCGGCATGACATCACTTGGGCCAGGCCGGCATCACAATGCATAATAATGCCGGCCTGGCCCATGTCACGTCTGGGACATTACCAAAGAGGCTCGAAGACTGTTGGGAGTCACGCCGGACTCTGAAATGACCCCAGAGTATAATGATAGCAGTATTTGTTAGGGTTCGCGGGCCTGCGGCCTCACTTACCGATCCCCGTTCCTGCTCACAGATACATACGCTTTCCCTTCTGCCCCTAGGGGCACCCAGTGACATTAGATACAGAAGGGGAAGCGGAGGCGGCCGTGAGCAGGAGCGGGTATTGGTAAGTAAATAGGGCCTGTTAGCTGCTGGGGTTACTCCAACAGGTAACAGCCTATTAAAAAAAATAAAGCATCAGGGGCACACTGGGCCCCCTAAGGTCCTGGGCCCTGTGGCAGTCGCTAGCGCTGCTACCCTGGTGCTTATGCCACTGCTGCCAGCAATGGAAGGGAATCAGAAGGAAGATCCCCCTATAGTTACACCAGTGGGCACGAGGCCTGTGTCAATATACACATTCTGTAAATGGTAACTTAATTTTATTCTTTGAGGGCATTATCTGGGTCATACTTTTTTTTTTTTTTTTTTTTTTTATGGCACTACCTGACAGTACTATAAAAGACAAAAATTCTAGGTTTAGGGTATGTTTATATTACATTTACATTACAATTTTTGCTGTTTTTGACATCAGTTTTGAGTAAATCACTAGGAAAGATACCATGGCACATATAAATACCATACACTCTATCAGGCACCAAGCCGACTTGGAAATAGTCCTGGTGCTGCTAATAGGGTTCGGTCAACTGGTGAAGGACGAGCACCCTATCCAAATAGGAAGTAATTGACTTTGCGTGCAAAATTATTGGCACTAACTCTTGATGGTAAAATTTTTTATAGCATCGGCCTCCCAGACCAAATCCCACCTGGAGGTGCTGATCAATCAACATGGTTTCAACCCCTCCAAGGAGCGAGATGGGATTTAATATGATTTTGTTATTAGGATCAGGATCAGACTACATGGGGCACTTGTAGTCTGTTGCCATGGAGACAGCAAAAGAATATAGAGAGAAACTAGTAGAAACTTCTTAACCAGATTGATTCATTTTTGCATTTTAGATTTGTCATAACATATATTTTTTGACCATGAAGGTGAAAATCTTGTAAGAACCCTCACTGGTTTGGCATGGTTTACCCCAGATGAAAATGGCAACCTCATGGGGTGTGATGATTCTGCTTAAATATGGCTATAATTCAGAGATGTATTTTGATCTCTGGGTATAGTATCTCCCTTCTTACCTGCATTTATTCATAATGTGCGCAGCTATAAGCCTAGGTGTATATTGGCAGTAGTAGCAACACTGGAACAATAGGGCTTTGTATCCATCCCAGCAGGGCTCCATTGAATTCATACACAGCCCTGTGTGATCAAAGAAACATGCATTGTTCAGTCTGGGCTGTTGATCAGATATGGCTGATAACATTGTATCCTTTCACTTGGTCTCAGCTCAATACAAAGAGTCTGGACTTGAGTGCGTTAGTCAATCAGACTTGCTGTCGCCGGTGACCTCATTCTGGGAGGTGGCATAAAGGGTATATAAGATGAGGTAAGAGGTCAGTGGGAGGAGATTGTGCTGGGACTACAAGAGAACACTATGAGGAGTTTTTACAGACAGACTACAGGAGATTACAGAGTGACCACTGTGAAGAGCATGCAGGCTGGATTGTTGCCACATGCTGAGAAGCCTCCACTGGTTATTTACACATGACAGAGCATGTGTGAGTGTTGGACTATAGAGCCACATCAAGGAGATGCGTGGTAAAGTAACTATTTCACTTTTATGCCCTTTTATTTCATTGCACTGTATCTTGTAACTAGTAACTGTTAATGCTTGTATACATCTGCATATCTGTTCTGAACTGAATGTGTTTGATGTTAATACTGACCCATTTAGGGGTTAATAAATATATAAAATTTAGAAAGCTAGTCTTGTATTTATCTTGTGGACCCAACACTCACTGGCGGTGAGTGTGGTTTTTTATGAAAGAAGTCTCAGGTGTGGGCCAAAGCGGTGTTGGCGCACTGAGGATCTTTCACATTGGTGGCAGCGTAGTGGGATCTTAGGATAAACAGCGTGCGTTGCTGACCTTTATCACTCACATGCTGGGGATTATGGTAATCCTATGAGACAAGCTCGGTATTAAAGCAAGCATTAAGATACAGTGAAAGTTTGATACAGTGCTGTTCCCCTCCCTTACTCTTTGTATTCTATCCTATCTTTTATTTGGCAAATACCAGTGGATGGCTAGTGGGCTCAGAAGCAGAGCCCCAGAACTGCTGAACCAGGCTTTTGGAGATCCTGAGCGTATGGCTGAAATGGAGGCAGCCACAGCTATGCAGAGTCCTGATTTTGGGGCTAGGCCAGGAAGTGCAGCAAGCAGCCCGGTCCCAAGGATTACTTCACCAGGAGAGACCAGTAACCCCAGCCTTGTAGGGGGAATGGTTTCATACTGGCAAATGGCCCTACAGCAAGTAGGCACCAGTGACCCTAACACATACCTGCAGGTGTTGTGCCGTTTTCTGGGAAGCTGTAGAACAAGAACAAGAACGGCAGGCAGCAGAACAGCAGACAGAGAGAGAGAGGAAGGCAGCAGAACGGCAGGCTGATCGTGAGGCAGCAGAACGAGAACGACAGGCTGCTGAATGACAGGCCGAGAGGGAGTATCAGCTTGAGCTGAAGAGGCGGGGAAATCTCCCAGCGGGCACAAACTGCCCCTGCGCAAACTCCAACAACCCTGCACAGACCCTCAAGTTGGAAGGAGAAGCCAGGCCGGAGTTCACCACAGCCGTCTGTCATCAGGTCGGGTGAGACAAACTATGCCCCGGGTGGTCCCTCCCCTGTCCCAAGAACTCTGGCACCCTAGTGACCTTTCCCAAACCCCAAGGGGAGGTGCGGCGGTGCCATGTCTGTAACCAGACAGGACATTTCAAGGAGGAGTGCCCCAACCGCCCTGAGAACTTCCCTGCTTCCCAAGCCACAGCAGGTGGCCCATCTGTGTATCTGGACTGGGGTGCAGGAAAAGGAATGCGGACTGTGGGACTATTGACTGATTTGCCTGCTAATGTACTGTTGGGAACTGATTTAGGACCTATGATGTCCCAATATGGGGTGGGGAACACCCCAATTTACCGTGATAAACTGTCTATGACTAATGTTGATAATGTGTCTGTCATATCTGCAGAGAGGGCCCGTAACCCCCCTCTGAGGATACTTCCCATGGCAGTCAATGTAAATGCTAATGAGTTGCCTTCAGCTGAGAGCAGGGAAGATGCAAATGAGCTTCCTGCAACCCAGTTCAGCAAAAATGTTATTGATGCTTTGTTCACCCCCGTGCTAGGAACCAATGAGACTAAGTCTGTAGACACACCCACATCTGCGGGGGAATCTCCCTCCCAGCTTGTTAATCTGTCTACCACAGATCTCATTGAGGCCCGGTGTGAATTAACAATTGCTAATGAATGTACTGTCAATGTAATTGCCAATGCTTGTTGTGAAAGTGTACAGGGTAGCTCTTCTGAGTCACTGGAAGCGACTTCTACTATTTCACCCAGTGCATCCGATAAGCACCCACCTGCTGACCATGTGCCAGGTGGTCAGGTAGGCTATGGGGATCTCATGGCCGATCCAGGTGAGGGACGGACTGCTGGTAGTGCGGTGTTAGCCCGCAGCCAGAGTGCTACAAGGGTGGAGGGCGTTCTGACCCTTGAACCGTTGCCTACACCACCTGGAGTCGGTGCTGAGACCGCCATGACTAGCCTCACTCCCTTGAAGCCGGAGGAGTCCGGCCAGTATGAGACATACACGTCTCTTCTGTCCAGTTCTATTCCAGGAGTGCCCCCTGGCCCAAGTGCAGATGGCATGGGGTACTGGAGGTGGGATCCAAGAAGAGGGTATGTCCAATGTATTACCTGTCAATGTATTGTGGGGGGGATGGTTTGGGGAAGCATGATCTCAGTCATTTGCCCAAGGTATCACCATCACCCACCCAAGTACAGGAGGAACAGGGTCCAAACATACCTGTGCCAGAACCAGAGGTGCCCCTAGGTTTGGAAGCAAAAGGGGAGGTGCAGAATCCCCTAGAACTCTCCCAACTAGCGGCTAGTGTGAGAGAGACCCTGAGAGACCGCCGGGATGGGGTCTCTGAACTGGTATCCCAAAGACTTGGGGTTATGAGTGTGGCTCCACAGGGTGCCAGCACTAAGAAAGCGGACCCAGAACAGGCAGGAGGTAGCCAAGTGTACGTGGATCAGGGCCTGAGCGTTAGAAGTGTCCCTAGTCAGACTAGAGAGCCAGAAGGGTGGCCGGCAGCTATGTAACATGCACCTCTCTCTTTGTCTCACTCCAGCCAAGAGTTCAGAGAGGCTGTCCAAGCTGACCCTAGTCTGGACATATTGAAGGCGCGTGCCGCCCAACCACCCTCGGAGTCTGACAAGGCCCAAGTCTACTGGGACCCTGGGGGTTGTGAAGCCTTGGGGCCAGAGCCTGAGGAGCTGAAGCGGCAGAGGTGCTCTCAGAAGAGGGGCACAGGCCCCTACTTCCTACAAGCCCGATCTAAAGGGGGAGGTGTGATGATTCTGCTTAAATATGGCTATAACTCAGAGATGTATTTTGATCTCTGAGTATAGTATCTCCCTTCTTACCTGCATTTATTCATAATGTGCGCAGCTATAAGCCTAGATGTATATTGGCAGTAGTAGCAACAATGGAACAATAGGGCTTTGTATCCATCCCAGCAGGGCTCCATTGAATTCATACACAGCCCTGTGTGATCAAAGAAACATGCATTGTTCAGTCTGGGCTGTTGATCAGATATGGCTGATAACATTGTATCCTTTCACTTGGTCTCAGCTCAATACAAAGAATCTGGACTTGAGTGCGTTAGTCAATCAGACTTGCTGTCGCCGGTGACCTCATTCTGGGAGGTGGCATAAAGGGTATATAAGATGAGGTAAGAGGTCAGTGGGAGGAGATTGTGCTGGGACTACAAGAGAACACTATGAGGAGTTTTTACAGACAGACTACAGGAGATTACAGAGTGACCACTGTGAAGAGCATGCAGGCTGGATTGTTGCCACATGCTGAGAAGCCTCCACTGGTTATTCACACATGACAGAGCATGTGTGAGTGTTGGACTATAGAGCCACATCAAGGAGATGCGTGGTAAAGTAACTATTTCACTTTTATGCCCTTTTATTTCATTGCACTGTATCTTGTAACTAGTAACTGTTAATGCTTGTATACATCTGCATATCTGTTCTGAACTGCATGTGTTAGATGTTAATACCGACCCATTTAGGGGTTAATAAATATATAAAATTTAGAAAGCTTGTCTTGTATTTATCTTGTGAACCCGGCACTCACTGGCGGTGAGTGTGGTTTTATATGAAAGAAGACTCAGGTGTGAGCCGTGGTGTTGGCGCACTGAGGATCTTTCACATGGGGAAACAGCATATTTGGGACAATGTATTCCTACATATCAGGTGTAGTTATTGTCTCTTTTTGGACTTCTCAGTTTTGTATATTAACTTTGGGTGTAACTTTGGTGGGGCACATTACCAAATGACATGTGGTCTCGCAAGAACAATGTATGTGGCCACCTCTGAAAATTTAGCTGGTCTCCTGGTATGTGTGATATTTCTCATGATGATTCCACCTGAAATATTTTTTGTCCCGTGGAAGAAGAGAACAGGGAAAGGTTTAACATCCATAATCATTTCTGGAAACCATAAAGTCTCATAGTCCAAGTTCCTAGTATGTAGTAATACAGCAGATGATATCATTAGACAGGAGGGCCTAGAGAAAGCCTGTGAGTCCTGCTCCCCCCACTCATAGAGAAAGCCTGTGAGTCCTGCTCCCCCCTACTCATAGAGAAAGCCTGTGAGTCCTGCTCCCCCCCACTCATAGAGAAAGCCTGTGAGTCCTGCTCCCCCCCACTCATAGAGAAAGCCTGTGAGTCCTGCTCCCCCCACTCATAGAGAAAGCCTGTGAGTCCTGCTCCCCCCACTCATAGAGAAAGCCTGAGTCCTGCTCCCCCCACTCATAGAGAAAACCTGTGAGTCCTGCTCCCCCCACTCATAGAGAAAGCCTGTGAGTCCTGCTCCCCCCACTCATAGAGAAAGCCTGTGAGTCCTGCTCCCCCCATTCATAGAGAGAGCCTGTGAGTCCTGCTCCCCCCACTCATAGAGAAAGCCTGTGAGTCCTGCTCCCCCCACTCATAGAGAGAGCCTGTGAGTCCTGCTCCCTCCCACTAATAGAGAAAGCCTGTGAGTCCTGCTCCCCCCATAGAGAAAGCCTGTGAGTCCTGCTCCCCCCACTCATAGAGAGAGCCTGTGAGTCCTGCTCCCCCCCACTCATAGAGAAAGCCTGTGAGTCCTGCTCCCCCCCACTCATAGAGAGCCTGTGAGTCCTGCTCCCCCCCTCATAGAGAGAGCCTGTGAGTCTTGCTCCCCCCCACTCATAGAGAGAGCCTGTGAGTCCTGCTCCCCCCACTCATAGAGAAAGCCTGTGAGTCCTGCTCCCCCCACTCATAGAGAAAGCCTGTGAGTCCTGCTCCCCCCACTCATAGAGAAAGCCTGTGAGTCCTGCTCCCCCAGACTCATAGAGAAAACCTGTGAGTCCTGCTCCCCCCCCCACTCATAGAGAGAGCCTGTGAGTCCTGCTCCCCCCACTCATAGAGAAAGACTGTGAGTCCTGCTCCCCCCCCACTCATAGAGAGCCTGTGAGTCCTGCTCCCCCCACTCATAGAGAAAGCCTGTGAGTCCTGCTCCCCCCACTCATAGAGAAAGCCTGTGAGTCCTGCTCCCCCATAGAGAAAGCCTGTGAGTCCTGCTCCCCCCCCCACTCATAGAGAGAGCCTGTGAGTCCTGCTCCCCCCACTCATAGAGAGAGCCTGTGAGTCCTGCTCCCCCCACTCATAGAGAAAGCCTGTGAGTCCTGCTCCCCCACCCACTCATAGAGAAAGCCTGTGAGTCCTGCTCCCCCCATAGAGAAAGCCTGTGAGTCCTGCTCCCCCCACTCATAGAGAAAGCCTGTGAGTCCTGCTCCCCCCACTCATAGAGAAAGCCTGTGAGTCCTGCACCCCCCCACTCATAGAGAAAGCCTGTGAGTCCTGCTCCCCCCCACTCATAGAGAGAGCCTGTGAGTCCTGCTCTCCCCACTCATAGAGAAAGCCTGTGAGTTCTGCTCCCCCCACTCATAGAGAGAGCCTGTGAGTCCTGTTCCCCCCACTCATAGAAAAAGCCTGTGAGTCCTGCTCCCCCCACTCATAGAGAAAGCCTGTGAGTCCTGCTCCCCCACTCATAGAGAAAGCCTGTGAGTCCTGCTCCCCCCACTCATAGAGAAAGCCTGTGAGTCCTGCTCCCCCCCACTCATAGAGAAAGCCTGTGAGTCCTGCTCCCCCCCCCCCTCATAGAGAGACCTGTGAGTCCTGCTCCCCCCACTCATAGAGAGAGCCTGTGAGTCCTGCTCCCCCCCACCTAGAGAAAGACTGTGAGTCCTGCTCCCCCCCCCATAGAGAAAGCCTGTGAGTCCTGCTCCCCTCCCCACTCATAGAGAAAGTCTGTGAGTCCTGCTCCCCCCACTCATAGAGAAAGCCTGTGAGTCCTGCTCCCCCCCACTCATAGAGAACCTGTGAGTCCTGCTCCCCCCACTCATAGAGAAAGCCTGTGAGTCCTGCTCCCCCCACTCATAGAGAGAGCCTGTGAGTCCTGCTCCCCCCCACTCATAGAGAGAGCCTGTGAGTCCTGCTCCCCCCACTCATAGAGAAAGCCTGTGAGTCCTGTTCCCCCCCACTCATAGAGAAAGCCTGTGAGTCCTGCTCCCCCAGACTCATAGAGAAAGCCTGTGAGTTCTGCTCCCCCCCACTCATAGAGAAAGACTGTGAGTCCTGCTCCCCCCCACTCATAGAGAAAGCCTGTGAGTCCTGCTCCCCCCCCACTCATAGAGAGAGCCTGTGAGTCCTGCTCCCCCACCCACTCATAGAGAAAGCCTGTGAGTCCTGCACCCCCCACTCATAGAGAAAGCCTGTGAGTCCTGCTCCCCCCACTCATAGAGAGAGCCTGTGAGTCCTGCTCCCCCCACTCATAGAGAGCCTGTGAGTCCTGTTCCCTCCACTCAGAGAGAAGCCTGTGAGTCCTGCTCCCCCCACTCATAGAGAAAGCCTGTGAGTCCTGCTCCCCCCACTAGAGAAAGCCTGTGAGTCCTGCTCCACCCCCACTCATAGAGAGAGCCTGTGAGTCCTGCTCCCCCCACTCATAGAGAAAGCCTGTGAGTCCTGCTCCCCCCACTCATAGAGAGCCTGTGAGTCCTGCTCTTCCCACTCATAGAGAAAGCCTGTGAGTCCTGCTCCCCCCACTCATAGAGAAAGCCTGTGAGTCCTGCTCCCCCCACTCATAGAGAAAGCCTGTGAGTCCTGCTCCCTCCACTCATAGAGAGAGCCTATGAGTCCTGCTCCCCCTACTCATAGAGAAAGCCTGTGAGTCCTGCTCCCCCCACTCATAGAGAAAGCCTGTGAGTCCTGCTCCCCCCACTCATAGAGAAAGCCTGTGAGTCCTGCTCCCCCACTCATAGAGAAAGCCTGTGAGTCCTGCTCCCCCCTACTCATAGAGAAATCCTGTGAGTCCTGCTCCCCCCCACTCATAGAGAAAGCCTGTGAGTCCTGCTCCCCCCTCCACTCATAGAGAAAGCCTGTGAGTCCTGCTCCCCCCACTCATAGAGAGAGCCTGTGAGTCCTGCTCCCCCCACTCATAGAGAAAGCCTGTGAGTCCTGCTCCCCCCCACTCATAGAGAAAGCCTGTGAGTCCTGCTCCCCCCACTCATAGAGAGAGCCTGTGAGTCCTGCTCCCCCCACTCATAGAGAAAGCCTGTGAGTCCTGCCCCCCCACTCATAGAGAAAGCCTGTGAGTCCTGCTCCCCCCCACTCATAGAGAAAGCCTGTGAGTCCTGCTCCCCCCCACTCATAGAGAAAGCCTGTGAGTCCTGCTCCCCCCACTCATAGAGAGAGCCTGTGAGTCCTGCTCCCCCCACTCATAGAGAAAGCCTGTGAGTCCTGCTTCCCTCACACTTATGAGGTCAATTATTATATCAGAGCTTGGGCTCCCTCTGCTACTCCATGGGTCAGCCCAACCCTGATCATGTAGCGCAGCCTTAAAGGAACTCATGTAACCTATGTGGGGAGTGTCTGTCAATAGATTGTTGACTGAATCCACTAGAAACAATGGAATTTTTTTATATAGCTCTTGGTTATGTTTTTGCTGCAAGTTTTATGCATTTTATAAGGTTTACAATAACATCTAGAGGTGAATAGAAAGAGCTGAAATAATAGAAGTCCAAGTCACATCCTGATATATAATATAATAAACTTATATTTTCTAGAAGAGACTCAAAAAATGTAAAGTCATTCTGAGGAGGTCACTGAGGACAGTTGACATTTGGGTGACGTCAGGTCCTCGTGGTCTGGCGAATGCCATCCGTTTGGTCTTCCTCCAGGTCTCGCTCTAGAATCACATAAAGCTCTATAGGCAGACAAGAGATTTGCTGTGGTGGGGACGACATTTTATGAGCCTGCAGACATCTAAAGCTTCACTTATGACTACAAATCCATAATTAAGTACAGGCAGAACCTAATAGTCGCAGACCGCGGCATCTGATACATTGATGGACACCAACACCATCAGAGGATTAGTGAGACTGAACTGGGTCAGTCTGGGTTCTCAACCAGGAATCAGACACAAGAGGTTCTCAATGCCAATGTAATCCCTCCAAAGTAGTAAAGTCAGTCACTTAGATAGCACAGTGTGGTCGTGTGTGACATCCACATCCTACAACATCACTGCTCTTACCTTTGTTACAATGGAGTCTTCATATTGGGATAGCAAACTAGGTCACAAATGTAGCAGAGCTCAGCCAAGCTTGTCAGTGTTGAGTTGGGACTGCAAAGGTTGTGCATTGTGACATTATCTGCATATAACTCAATATCAAAGTCAGTTCTGCAACTAACATAGGCTCTGCTCTGCAACATCTACAATCTCGGCACTGCAACATCAAAGTCATTTCTGCAACTGAGATAGGCTCTGCTCTGCAACATTGATAAACTCGAAACTGCTACATCAGAGTGATTTCTGCAAATAAGTTAGGCTTTGCTGTGCAACAGTGGCGTAAATACCGGGGTAGCAGCGCGAGCGGCTGCCACAGGGCCTGGGACATTAGAGGGCCTGGCGGGCCCCTGATGTTTTTTCTTTAATAGGCCGTTACCTGCTGGAGTAACACCAGGAGTAACACACAGGAGCAGGGATCGGGAAGTAAGGCCGCAGGCCCGCGAACCCCACAAACACTGCTATCATTATACTCTGGGGTCTTTTGAGACTCCAGAGTATAATAAGCAGAGACCCAGGGGAGGTGAGGGAACATAAAAAACAATGTTACTTACCTCTCCTGCACTCTGGCAGGCTTCAGGTCTCCTTGGTGACGTCCCAGACGTCACCAAGGGCCAGGCCAACATCATTATGCTTCGCAACGCATGCCTGGCTCACGTGATGTCTGGTCCAACATTGAAGAAGGTCGAAAGTAGCGGGGAATGCGCCGGAGCCAGGGAGAGGGAAGTATCCTGCCCTGGGTCTCCAATCATTATACTCTGGGGTCGGAAAAGGGGGAGGGCCGGGGAGGGGCCCATGTCAAATGTTCGCCTGGGGGCCCAGCCATTCCTAGTTATGCCACTGCTCTGCAACCATGATAGACTATGCTCTGCAACATTCGTATACTCAGCTCTGCAACATTAAAGTCAGTTTTGCAACTAAGACATGCTCTGCTCTGCAGCATTGATAAACTTGGTTCTGCAATATCTAAAGTTAGTTCTGCAACCAAGACAGACTGTGCTCTGCAACCATCAATAAACATGGCTCTGCAACATTAAAGTCAATACTGCAACTAAGACAGGGCCTGCTCTGTAACATTGACAAACTTGGCCCTGCAACAGTAAAGTCAGTTATGTAACTCAAACAGACTGTACTCTGCAACATTGATAAACCTGGCTCTGCAGTATCTAAGTTAGTTCTGCAACCAAGACAGACTGTGCTCTGGAACCATCAGTAAACATGGCTCTGTAACATCTAAGTCAGTTGTCCAACTAGGCCACACATTGCAGAAAAGCAGCATTGCAGATTTTGCTGCAGTTTTTTTTTTTTTTTTTTTTTTTTTTTTTAGCAAAAGCCAGGAGTAGCTTCAGCAAGAAGGAGTAGTGTAAGCACTTCCTTTGTATTTCCCATTACTTTTGAAGCCACTCTTGGCTTTGGCTCCAAAAATTGCAAAAAATGCAGCTTTTCCTTTGCATACAGTATGACAGATCTGTCTCTCCAACCATGACAGACTCTGTTTTGCAATTCTGACAGGCTCAGCCCTGCAGTTTTACAGTGACAGATTATTTTGTATAATGGCAGGTTGTACAGTTTTCCTATATACTTTCTGCATTCCTGGTTTCCCAGACCTCTGCTTGCTGTCACTGAGTAGAGCCTTCACTGACTTTCCCTGATCCGTCCTGAATGCAATGTTAAAATAAAAATAGACAGTCCTTCTGTGATCTTCGGTATTTTAGATGCACCTTGAATGGAAAGACGATAGAAGGATCTTCAATCCGTCAGGACAGATACAAGCAGAAAATCTTCCATCGATCTGGCAATCCTTACTGTCTTCTAATGGTTCAGAACAACAGACCCACAACAGTAGTGTGAACCTCGCCTAACAATGGGTCAGCACAGAGTGGCCCCTCCACACAACTATTATTATACTACAGCCCCTGGGACCGATTTATAAGACCGCTGCTTAGGATCACGGGAGGGCCGGTGACCCAGAGATGAATCTACACCAGGCAGGGATTTCTGGTATAACTCAAGCCAGTTTTCTGGCTTTATTTATACGCGTTGACACATCCCCAGGCCCCGACCACTTTTTCTAAAGGTGGGGATCAAGGCACAAATGGGAAAAATAGGAAATTTGTGCAAAAAAAACCTCTTATGTGCGTCAGAACTTATGCATGATATATTGGCCCCGCAATGTCACTGCCTACAGTACTATATACTGCAGGCCCAGTATTTACATTTGCTGAATGACCCAGCTTTATTTAGAGAGAACGGACAACCCCTTTAAAAGGTGGTGACGTTAAGGACAGGGAATAGGTTTATGATTGCTGGGGTCCAACCGCAATCAGGAGAATGGGGGACTGAAGATTCCCCGAAAGCCTCCTTGTGGATGGAGCGTCAGTGCTCCATTCACTTCCATGGGGCTGCAGGTGCTGCTGGAGATTACAGTCCCAGCAGCCCCATGTAAGTGAATGGAGTGCCACTGTAATGACGTGCACTGGTTCTCCATTCACAAGGAGGCTTTAGTGGGATTTTTGGTCCCCCATTCTCTTGATCACAGGGGCACCTGGAGGTCGAGCCCTCAGCAATCTGTAAGTCACAACCCCTTTAAGGGAGTGTCTGTCAGAAGGGCATTGACTGATACCAATAAAATTGTACAAGCTTAGTATAGTAAGAGGAAGGTGTCATGGATGTAATTCTAGTGTCATTTATTAGATGTCCGTCTGTAGAATGAACACAATAGAGGAGATTCATGAAAACTGTCCTTGTTGCCCTTGTTGCATGGTGAGCGTTGGCCATAGCAACCAATCACAGGACAGCTTTCATTTCTAATAGGGCTCTTGAAAATTGCAAGCTGCACTGTAATTGGTTGTTATGGGCAACAAAGACAATGGGGCAGATTTATTTCACTGTCTTAAAGAATAATTGTATCACTAGCCTAAGGCGACCAATCACAGCGCAGCTTTCATTTCATATTCTGCTCGGAAATTAAATGAAAGCTGCGTTGTGATTGGTTGCTAGGGGCAACAAGACCCTTTTTCTTTTAGGCACTTTATTAAAGGGAATCTGTCAGGGCAATTTGGGACACTAAATCACCCACACGTCCATGTGGACCTGGGGGTTAGTGTCCCAAATCACCCTGTTATAACGCAATCCATGGCCGCATTAAAAATAAAAAAAAGCTTTATACTCAACCGGCCGCTGTACTCCCTGCGCAGTTCTTCAATGAAGTCAGAGGAATACACCTCAGCTTCAGTGCGCATGCCCCGTACCTCCGGCAATTACGCAGTGAAGCCGGGGTGTCCATCTTCGGCTTCACTGAAGAACAGCGCAGGCGCCGGGAGGCGTGCCAACAAAGAAGCTCATGAATAAGCCGGACTGTTCTCGCCGAACAGCGTACATCGGACCCTTCTCTAGATAAGTATAAAGATTTTTTATTTTTAATGCACCTGCGGATTGCATTACAACAAGGCAATTTGGAACACTAAACACGAGGTCTATAAGGACCTGTGGGTGGTTTAGTGTCCCAGATTGATCTGCCCCAGTATGTTGTGGATCCTTCACATGGCGGCCACCTACACACCAGATGGATCCCAGGGACGTGTAATGTGGCCCATTGGCATCCATCAAAGCGTGCGCAATAATAACATTGCAAGATGCCCTACTTTATCTGGAAAATATGAAGAAATCTGTGACAGAGCTAACAATGCAGGTGTGAATAGTGCCCAGACAAAATCTGTACTGAAAATAATAATAATAATAATAATAATAATCATAATCACCATCATCATGGTATTAATTATAATAATAAAAGATAATAATAATTATTATAATAGGTAATATTAATAGTAATAATTATGGTAAAAATTAAGGATAATATTAATGATACTAATAATAACAATAATTGTATTAATAATAATAATGCTATTAATGATAATATTAATGATGTTGTCCCCTGAGGAGATGAATTGTTATGAAAAAGAAAAAGAAGAAAAGGAAACATGGAGCCTTACAGTAAGGGCCCCTGCTACAGGTCCCCATACAGTATATCTATATACAGTAAATATATATATATATATATATATATATATATATATATATTACTATATGGGGGTCTGTAAGTGGCTAGTATACTGTATGGGGGGAAATAAAGGGGTAATACACTATGTGGGCAAATAAGTAAAGGGAACGTTATACCGCGTGGTCAGCGTGTCTGGGGGGGGGGGGGATCTGTCAAAAGATTGCTATGGGGCCCCGTCGTTATTCCTAGTTATGCCCCTGACTGGACCTTTCCAAATCATATTACAACATATCCTAGAGATCTAAGGTAAAATGATATGATTGAAATACCCCTTTAATAAAATAAAAAAAGGACCAATCACAAGTGAATGATATTAAGGGGTTAATTTTTGTAAGCTAATCTAGGGAAGAGTATAGAATATCTGGTTATATTTTTTTCCTGTATGTTTTTTCTCAGCGGTGTTTGTCCGGCAGTGCGGAGGGTACATGACAGCCTCATTCTGCTTTGTCACATTTCATTGACACTACAAGTCACTGCCAGAAGATCTCCGGGTAAGCGATACACACAGGATAATCCGGCTGCATCCAACTCTAAGACATGTGTTTGATGGATATGAATGTTACATGGAGCCACAAAGTCCGCGTGGTTTTATGTCTGACACTGAGGCCCAACATTTCACTATGACATCACTCGCTCGGCCCCTAATGTGAACCCCTCACCATGAAATTACATTTATAAACCCAATTACAAAAAGGGAAATTGTGCAGGGACGGCTGGTGATACGCTGCTAGAAGATATTCAACCAAGGAGAGTGAAAATCTGCTGATGTACTGCTCACCAAGGATCAGTGCTGTGCAACCACGGCCATCATTGCAAATGTCTGACCCCTACACAGGCAGAGCTCCCTGGGCTATAGTATAGTATAGTAAACTATGGTATAGCTTCATTGTTACCTTTTTTTTGGTGTATAGCTCACCGGGGTGATCATCATGAATAGAGATGAGCGAATCGAAGCTGCAGAAGTGAAATTCGATCCAAATTTGAGGATATATTCGATTCATATGGAATCCGGTTTTCCTGATGCTTCGCGGTAACGAATATTTAGTAAGGACCTTTGTGACATCAGACGGTCACAAGATATTCTCTAGTGATGTGAATGGGTAGGCGTGTCTTTGCTTGTAAGCAGATCCTTCCACATGAATAAAAGTTGTCCATGCTGGAGAGAGACATGACCGTGGCATCCAAGGGCTTCCGCCATTTTGCCGCCCACCCTGGCTTTCTGCAGACAGGAAATAGCTGTTTATTGACCGCAAATTAATTCAGATCGAATAGAATCATATCACGAAATTCGGCGAAGTTACGGAATCGAATTTTTGTATACTTCGCTCATCTCTGATCATGAAGTGTAAAAATTTTGTAATCTGTGGGAAGAAAAGGAAGAGCGGGTAATATACATTTTAAACTGTTCTCATACCATACCAGACCCAAAAACCTCAGAATGAATTCAATCCTTAAATTAAATTTGAATGTTAGATCAGACCTCAAAATTAATACAAAAAATTCAGATCTCAGACTAGATCACATAATAAATTGAAACCCCAGACCACATTACAAACCCTAAAGTTTATTCAGAGCTCAGATTAGACCCCAGAAAAATTCAGACCCTAAAAGTCCTCAAAGAAAATTTAGACCCAAAAATAAATTCAGACACCAGACCAAAATTGTAAAATGAATCCTACACAAGACCCCAAAATAAATACAGTTCCTAAATGTTCTCAAAGTAAATTCAGACCCCAAAATTAATTCAGACCTAGGATCCGACCTCAAACAAAATTTGGAGCCCAAGATTAGTTCCCAAAATAAACTCAGACCACAAGACCATAAAATGAATTCAAACCATAGATGAGACCACAAAATAAATTTAGAAATCAAAAGTCCCCAAAGTAAATTCAGACCCAAAATCCTACTCCACACTAAATTCAGACCTCAGACCATACCTCAAAATTAATTCAGACCTCAAAATAAACACAAATGCAAACCAGATCCAAGAATAAATTTAGACCCCAAAACTGTAAAATGAATTTAAACCCCACAAGATAAATTCAGTCCCCCAAAAAAATTCACACTCCAAAATAAATTCAGATACAAGATCCAACCCCAGACTAATTTCAGAGCCCAGATCAAACCTCAAAATGAATTCAAACCCTAAAATAAATGCAAATCCCTAGACCAGATCCAAGAATAAACTTAGACCCCAAGAAAACAAAAACCATAAAGTGAATTCAAACCCCATCAAGAAATCAAAATAAATTTAGAAACTAAAAGTCCCCAAAGTAAATTCAGACTTCAAAATAAATTCAGACCCAAAATTCTACTCCACACTAAATTCGGACCCCAGACCATACTTTAAAATTAATTCAGACACCAAAATAGATACCAACACCCAGACAAGTCCCCAAAATAATAACATGAATTCAAACTCCAGTCAAGAACCCAAAATAAATTGAGACATTAAAAGTTCCCAAAGTAAATTTTAACCCCAAAATAAATTCAGACCAAAGATCCGACCACAGACTAAATTCAGACCCCCGACCAAACCTCAAAATGAATCAGACCCCAAAATGAATACAAACCCCAGACCAGATATTAGAATAAATTCAAACCCAAAACCATAAAATGAATTCAAACCCCAGATAAAACCCTAAAATTCTCCAAAGTAAATTCAGACCCCAAAATAAATTCAGATCCAAGATCCGACTCTACTCTAAATTCAAACCAAACCTCTGAATGAATTCAGACCACAAAATACACACCCCAGACCAGATCCAGAATAAATTCAGACCCAAAAACTGTAAAATGAATTAAAATCTCATACAAGACCCCAAAATAAATTCAGTTCCTAAAAAGTAACATAAGACTTCAAATTAAATTCAGACTAAAGATCCAGTCCCAGACTAAAGCCAGACCCAAGAGCAAACCTTAAAAGGAATTCAGACCCCAGAATAAATACAGATTCTCAAACCAGATTCCACAATAAATTCAGACCCCAAAACTGTAAAATTAATTCAAACTCCAGACGAGGCCGCAAAATAAATTCAGACCCAAGATCCAATCCCAGACTAAAGTCATACCCAAAACCAAACCTCAAAAGGAATTCACACCCCAAAATAAATACAGATCATCCCAGAATAAATATAGATCCTAGAAGTTCACAAAGTAAATTCAGACCCCAAACCTGATACCAGACTAAAACCAGACCGCAGACAAAACCTCAAAATGAATTCAGAACCCAAAATAAACCACATACCCAGTTTAAATTCAGACCCAAGCCCTCAAAACCATAATATGAATTCAAGCCTAAGACAAAACCCCAAAATAAATACTAGAACTAGGCGAGGAATAAATTCATACCCTGTGTCAAACTCTAAAGGCTTTCAGACCTCCCAGTTACTTACCTCTCCTTGCTCCTGTGACTTACATTCTAGTTTAGGGGCTGAAACGAAGAGAGTGCCTTGACAGTGCTGGTGGCAGCACCGCGGGGGCGAGGTATCTAGGAGTCCATGAAACGCTCAGAAATTCAGGTGGAGTAGGCAAGTTTGCTTGCTACAATACAGTCCTGATGGGCCCTGTTAGTTACACTTCAGCCCCTGGATATATAGTATCTCCTATGTGCACCAGGACGTACATGTATGTCCTGGTACACAGGACAAACTACAGTGCCCGCTCAGAAGCAGAGCAGGTGCAGTGTCCGCAGGGCGACTCTGATCACGGCCTTTAACCACTCAAATTCCGTGGTCAAATGTGAGCACGGCATCTGAGTGGATACTTTCACTCTCTCTTTGATGACCGATAACAGGATGTGGCCCGAATGTGAGAGCGGTTCTGTTGGCATGGCAGCTGGGAGCCTTGTGAAGGCCCTCAGGCATACCTCCCAACTCTCAAAGGACAGAAAGAGAGACAAAATATGTGGCGCGCTATGTGCGCCACGGGAAGTTTAGCTCCACCCACTTCTACATTGACTCCGCCCATTCTCATCTATTTTTCCATGTGCCCCCACATAGTATAATGCTCCTACAGTCACCCTATCATTATATGCCCCCATATTATAATGTTCCCCTCCAATTGCCCCACAGTATTAAGTCCTTCCCCTCATGCCCCAGTTTAAACTGGCGGAAACTAGAGGGGGGGACATTAAACTGGGGCAGCTGGAGGGTGACATTAAACAGTGAGCGGTAGTTGGAGGGTGACATTAAACTATGGGGCATCTAGAGGGTGACATTAAACTATGGGGCAGCTGGAGGGTGACATTAAACTATGGGGTTAGTTGGAGGATGACATTAAACAGTGGGGGTAGTTGGAGGGTGACATTAAACTATGGGGCAGCTAGAGGGTGACATTAAACTATGGGGCAGCTGGAGGGTGACATTAAACTATGGGGCAGCTGGAGGGTGACATTAAACAGTGGGGGTAGTTGGAGAGGGACATTAAACTATGGGGCAGCTGGAGAGTGACATTAAACAGTGGGGGTAGTTGGAGGGGGACATTAAACTATGGGGCAGCTGGAGGCAGACATGTCCCCCTCCAGCTACCCCCAACGGCTTAATGTCCTCCTTCAGTTGCCCCCAGTTAGTCACCCTCCATCTGCCCCCAGTTTAATGTCCCCCTTTATCTGCCACCATCTTAATGTCCCCCCTTCATCTGCCACCAATTTAATCTCCCCCTTCATCTGTCACCAGCTTAATGCCCCCTTCATCTGCCCCAGTTTAATGTCCCCTTTTATCTGCCACCCATTTAATGTCTCCCCTTCATCTGTCGCCAGCTTAATGCCCCCCTTTACCTGCCACCAGTTTAATTGTCCCCTCCATCTACCACCAATTTAATGTCCCAGATATCACAGACGGTGAGAGGAAACCACTTAAATTTAAAGTATCACAGACAAAGGTCCCAAAATCAATGAATAAAATAAAATATAACTTTTATTCTGAACTATTAAAATATACCCTACACCTAGGGATGACGTCGACACATAAGATAAAAAGCCAAATAGAAACTAATCCTCCAATACTTCTATAAGGATAGCTGTCTGATAATAGATGCCTATATCCCCCAACAGTGGGGTTTATTAGAGTGAGACTCTACAATGTAAGTATAAAGTTATTCTCAAACAAAGGACTGCTCACTAACGGGCTCAATTCCTTTCAGCCACACAGCAGAGTTTCAGTAATAGGGCTGTTCTCATATCTATATCCCTTATAGACAAACAGATCTCTGCTAAATGTGTTTACTAAAGATTCATCGTTCTAAAAACCACTATCACATAGACCCATACTAATGGACGAGTTGCAGGCTTAATAATCATCAGCAACCCCCTCAGCCCAATGGCCAATGGTTTCCTACCCCAAATGACACTATTGTGAATACCTGTACTCATAGGTAAGTGCTCATAAGTAAACACATAGCAGAGGTTGATACATTTTTCTTAGTAAGTATTTCTCAACGCGTTTCCCCTATATGAATAAGGTTCATCAGGAGAGGTATAATTGATAAAATAAAAAAGTTTGCGGTAAAAACCACAATTCCTAGAACTCTGATGGTGAGCTCCAGTACTATAACAAGGCCTTGCCCTTATAGAAGTATTGGAGGATTAGTTTCCATTTGGCTTTTTATCTTATGTGTCGACGTCATCTCTAGGTGTAGGGTATATTTTAATAGTTCAGAATAAAAGTTATATTTTATTTTCTTCATTGATTTTGGGACCTTTGTCTGTGATACTTCAATTTAATGTCCCCCTTTATCTGCCACCAGCTTAATGTCCCCCTTCACCTGCCTTCAGTTTAACTGCCCGTTCATCTGCCACCAGTTTAATTGCCCCTCCATCTACCACCAATTTAATGTCTCCCTTTATCTGCCACCAGTTTAATTGCCCCCTTCAAGTGCCTTCAGTTTAATTGCCCGTTCATCTGCCTTCAGTTTAACTGCCACCTACATCTGCCCCCAGTTCCCCCCTCTTGGTCACACAAGCTGACTCTTCTATCCTTATCTTCGATCACTCTCTGTTCCCAGCAGCTTTCTGTGTAACATCACACTGTCCAGCAGTATCCAGAATAGCTCCGCCCACACAAGAAGCTGATCACATGGTCATGATGTCATCAAAGGTCCTTTAGCCACTAGGATTTAGCATCTACCATTTAGCCTTTACTCTACCCTAATAAAGTTTGTTAATAGCAAAACACTTCAGGGGCATAGCGGGACAAACTGTAAGCTATGCAGGACCGCGGGACAGCAGTGTAAAATCGGGACTATCCCGCCAGATGCGGCACGGTTGGGAGCTATGCCCTCAGGCCTGCCATAGTAATGTAGCAAGTGAAGCCTACCATTGGTTGGCTTCAATACTAACATAGGGAACTTGCCATAGACTGCGGTATAGTCGTATTGCAGTCTATGGCACAAGCAATGTGAAGATCCATACATCTAAAGATTCATGCTCCTAAAAAAAAGTTAAAACTGTGCTAAAAAGTTTTTAAAAATATAAAAAAATTTAAAAAAGCTAAAAGTTGAAATCAACCTCCTTTCTCAAGATGACATACAAATATAAATAAATAAAAGTGAACATAAACACATTAGACATCCCCAAGTCCAAAAATGCCTAAACTATTGGTCCCATATGGTGAACACTTTCGTTGAAAAAAAACCCAAAAATGGCCGAATCAACATTTTTTCGCTGATTCCTATCTCCCAAAAAAATGGAATAAAAAGTGATCAAGTGAAAATCAGACATTCCTCGAAATGGTATTAGTAAAATTAAGATTTTGTCGCGTAAAAATAAAAAAAACACTGAAATATTTTTTAAAAAGTTACGGGCATCAGAATTTGGTGACTTGAGGAAAATTTTTTTTTCAAAATTTGGAAATTTTATTAAGGTATTAAATCCTAAAAAAATTATATAAATCTGGTATCACTATGATCCTGCTTACCCCGAGAATAAAGCTAACATTAAATTTTTACTGCACAGTGGAAGCCGTAAAAAGAAAACCTGTAAGAAAATGGTGGCACTGAATTTTTTTTTCACTTCCACCCCATTCTGAATTTTTTTCTGGCTTTCCAGTATATTGTACAGAATATTAAAAGGTACCATTCTGAAGTACAATTTGTATCACTAAAAACAGGCCCTCATATGACTACGTAAACGGAAAAAAAAACTATTAAGAATTCTAAGAAGGATTTGGTTCATTCAAAAATGTAACAAAAAAAAAGGGGAAAAAAATGCAAATATCAAGAAGAAGGATAAGGCGTTGGCTAATAACTGACATGTAGGGAGTATATTAGTATTGTAGAATGGCGCAGGCTGATTTATGCCGGGTGACCTGCTCTGGATGAGACCTGTGGGGGTGCGGGGGTCAGAGCAAATATTATAGTTACAGGAGGATCCTCCTCACTTCTTAAGTACACCATAGTGATGGATTATGCGCAACAATGGGAAGAGAAATAGCCAGGACAATCCTGCCCCGAGACCTCCAGAGTAGTCTGAATTGTGCCGGAATCCTTCACTCTTCTGTTATAGAGGAATTAAATCAAAAAGAGGAAAATCAAGACAAAAACATTCCATCTCTGCACTTTCTAGGAAGCTGAGATATAAGATGCTGTATGTTGGGGCCCTGACCATACAGAGCTACCCCTGATGTGAATATTATGGTCACCACTGAGGCTGGTACTGATACAAGGCCATCATAATTGTAGGGACCACTTGTGGGCACCGTAGCTGGCACTCTTTTGGGTACACTGTGGCTGTCACCCTTGCTGTCACTAGGGGGCACTGTAAATATCATTACTGTAGAAGCCCGCACTAGTCATGAGTCAAGGGCATTAGGGCACATTCACACAATCGAGTTTGAGCCATGTGTTGTCGGTCTGTGTGTTAGCCAGATTTACCGGCCCGTACCTTATGCCCGGAGAGGGACTCCTAGCAGTACCGTTATCTATGATGATAGGAGTCCCTGCCACCCAGCGATTACAGCATAGATAACTATACTACTAGGAGTCACTCTCCCGGCATAAGGTGGAGGCTGCTAAATCCAGGCCAACAAACAGACCGAATTTCGCGGCTGAAACTCGGTGTGAATGTGCCCTTAGACTGGAGGTTTTTGTGAATAGCCAATATATCAAGGGGTGGGGCATTTATCTAAAGAATTTGCAATTAATTGTTTCTTAAAAGCATAGGCACATGCGGTTTTATATACCGCTAGAAAGCCACTGTCGGCTTTCCCGCTATGTGCCCCGGGGCTGGAGATATCGGTGCTGTTAGTTTCGGCACTGATCTCTGCCCATCGTCAGAAGGGTGTTCCTGACAGTCTAGCTGAGCTGTAAGGAACGCCCCTCCTGACTGTACTCGTCCATAGACTTGTACTGGGGGCGCGTACCTCATAGCTCAGCGTCATCTCTGGGCTGTAAGAAACGCCCCCTCTGACAGTATAGCGCTATAGACAAGTAGTATCAGTGGGAGATGTTTCTTACAGCTCAGCTAGACTGTCAGGAACGCCCTTCTGACGATGGGCAGAGATTGGTGCTGAAACTAACGGCACCGATATCTCCAGCCCCGGGGTACATAATGGGAAAGCCGACTTCAGCGCACTGTCGGCTTTCTAGCGGTATATAAAACCGCATGTGCATGAGGACATGAAAGGTCCTCTTTAAGAAGCTTATAGGCCTTGGCATGGTCCACTCTGTAACTTTTTCCTTGCTATTTATATTAGCATACATCCATGGGAATGGGGTTTATGCAAATGGACTGAAAAGTTGTGTGATTTAACCGGGTGGGTCATGGGGCTTAAATTGACCCACAAGTAGGGATTCATATCACTGTGCTTTTCCATCTAGCAAAAGCATCAAAGTTTTTATGTATTTTTGTTTTCTTTTTTTACAAAACACGTGCAAACTGATGCAAAAACCCGATTCCCTGTCTGTGACAAAACTTGTGGTGTGAAAGCAGCCTAAGCCCAATTGTCTTTTGAGCTGTAGCTTAGTAGCGAATAAAGTTTAAAATAAAAAAAAAAAAAATGTGGAAATAAGTTCCCTATACAAATCTGTGTCTCAATGGTAACAGACTACAATCAAACCCCCGTATAGTCAGATTCTGCAGTCACGCTCTTGTCCATCTGTCTCCTACTTCTTTCTAAGCTACCAAGTGTAAGTAGAAAAAACAGAGAGCAGATGAAAGATAAAACGACTGTAGGATCAGGCCAAACAGGGTTTGTTTGTAGTCTGTTACCATGGAGACACAGACACAAAACAATAGAAAATTCTTATACAAGAAAAGTAAAGTTGCTCCATTTGTAATTTTAAAAGCATTTGGAGCAATAAAAAAAAACTAGAGGGCAGATGAATGAGAATAAAACATCATGATCAGACTACGTCGGGTTTGTTTGTAGTCTGTTACCATGGAGACAAATAGAGCTGCATAGGAGCTGTAAACTCAAAATGATAGAAAATTCTTAAGATTATTTGTAAAGTTGCTCCACTTTTCATTTTAGAAGCCTATGGAACTACAAACAAAAAGGAGCGTAAGCCTGTAAGTATAAAAAAGAATTTAGAATGTCTGCAGATATTTAGTAATTCATTGAAAATTTGAAAAAATAAGGATATTTGCTTTTCATTTACAATTACCTTAAATAACTTTTGTATCACGTCCCAATCGACAACACTGGGAGCTGTAATCATAAGTCCGGGGCATTTACAATGGGGACAGCGCTAGACTGTGATAATCCAAAAAGTATCCAGCATTAAACACGGGATGAGACACAAATGCTTTCCACACACGGTATGCAAACAGCAAACAGAATCACCGGCTAAAGATTTTTTCCAGCCATGTAAATGGAGTAATTATACAGAACGTCTGGGTGGCTCGTTGTCATGAAATACAATGGTTGTGATTATAATGCCCTCACTGAGGCTCATAGGCCCCTGTACACACGTGGCTGTCTCCAGGGGGTTTTAGCTCCTTGTAGTTTATAATGATCCTCTCCTTGATGTTATCCATGCCTGCAGTACAGTCTTTAGAGAAGTAAATTCAGGGAGGCCAGGGTGATATACTTTATATTATTATTATATTTGAATGCATGCCCCGCCCATTTATATAGCACCCCCCCATATAAGGCATTTAAAGGGAGCCTGTCTCTAGATTCCAGCATATCACCCCAGTCCTGCAGATAGATAGGTTAGTGTCACCAGAGCCAGCATATCATCCCAGCCCTGCAGATAGATAGGTTAGTGTCACCAGAACCAGCATATCACCCCAGCCCTGCAGATAGATAGGTTAGTGTCACCAAAACCAGCATATCACCCCAGCCCTGCAGATAGATAGGTTAGGGTCACCAGAACCAGCATATCACCCCAGCCCTGCAGATAGATAGGTTAGTGTCACCAGAACCAGCATATCACTCCAGCCCTGCAGATATATAGGTTAGTGTCACCAGAACCAGCATATCATCCTAGCCCCGCAGATAGATAGGTTAGTGTCACCAGAACCAGCATATCACCCCAGTCATGTAGATAGATAGGTTAGTGTCACCAGAACCAGCATATCACCCCAGTCACGTAGATAGATAGGTTAGTGTCACCAGAACCAGCATATCACCCCAGCCCTGCAGATACATAGGTTAGTGTCACCAGAACCAGCATATCCCCCCAGCCCTGCAGATAGATAGGTTAGTGTCACCAGAAACAGCATATCACCCCAGCCCCGCAGATAGATAGGTTAGTGTCACCAGAACCTGCATATCCCCCCAGCCCTGCAGAAAGATAGGTTAGTGTCACCAGAACCAGCATATCACCCCAGCCCTGCAGATAGATAGGTTAGTGTCACCAGGCCCCAGCATATCACCCCAGCCCTGCAGATAGATAGGTTAGTGTCACCAGAAACAGCATATCACCCCAGCCCCGCAGATAGATAGGTTAGTGTCACCAGATCCAGAATATCACCCCAGCCCTGCAGATAGATAGGTTAGGGACCACCTGAATCAAACGGTGTTTTCCCCCTGTGAATCGCTGTTTTTGTCAATATACAAATGATCTCTATGGAGCAATGGCAGTGTCCTCATTACTCCAAAGAGATCATTTGCATATTGACAGAAATAGAGATATCTTAGCAACACAACCCACACAACAACCAAAAAACAAATAACAACAAACCACAACCCCACCCACAACACCCCCAAAAAAAACCAAAAAAAACCAAAAAAAAGACAAAAACACTACCCAATCACAACACCACACAAAGACAAAACCAGGGACCAACCCACCCAAACAAACAACACAACCCCACAACACAAAACAAAAAAAAAAAAAAAAAAAAAAAATAAAAAAAAACAAAAAAAATAAAAAAAGACAAAAAAAAAAAAAAAAAAAAAGAAAAATAAAAAAAAAAAAAAAAAAACAACAAAACCAACACAACTACTACTTTCTTTCTCCCAATCCAGCAGCACCGCAACAGAAAGACCAAAAAAACCAAACTATCCCAACCCCCCCCTGACCTCCCCTCTGGGTGCACCCCCTTTTCCCCAGTGGTCCAGGTGGACCGCTTACAGTCTGTAGAAGCGCGCGGTGGGGCCCAAAGTCGTCCTTTCTTTTATAGTGAAACGTCCTCTTAATCTTGTCGGCTTGGAGACCCCCCCCGGCACCAACACCCCCCACCCCCCCCCCCCCCCCCCGCCCCCCCCCCCGCCCCCGCACCCCGCCCCGGGGCGTGGCCCGGGCGTCCGCCGGCCCCCCCCCCCCCCCCCCCCCTCCCGCCCTCTCCCCCCCCCCCCCCACCCCCCCCCCCCCCCCCCCCCCCCCCCCCCCCCCCCCCCCCCTCCCCCCCCCCCCCTCCCCCCCCCCCCTCCCTCCTCTCCCCTCCTCCCCCCCCCACCAACAGCCCGCCCGCCAAAAAACTCCCCACCCCCTCAATACACCCCTTGCCAGGGCGCCTCCCTCCCCCCCCCCCCCCCCTCCCGCTTCTCTGCTCACATTCTGTCTGCAGAACAGGCAAGCTGACATAAAAGGGGGTGAGTCACTCCAGCATCATGTCACAATTACAATGGCTGCTGTCTTAAAGGAACAGAATCACAGAAATACATTCAACATTAACAGTTTATACAGACAAATAAAGCTTAGGACAACATTGGCTGTCTCTTACAAGCCCATAGCTGCAGCACCCCATAATATACCACCGGTCCTCAGACGGACCACTAGGCCAAATGCTGGTATTCCCCCTGTTCGGTATGCGCAGGATGAGTTTGTTTGGCCTGCCATACATCGGTATACTACTACCCTGTGCATAAAAGTACAACGCTCTGGATATACAGTCATAGGCAGGGACTGCCAATCTTAAAGTGGGGGGGGAATATGTAAGAGACAGCCAATGTTGTCCTAAGCTTCATTTGTCTGTATAAACTGTTAATGTTGAATGTATTTCTGTGATTCTGTTCCTCATTGTAATTGTGACATGATGCTGGAGTGACTTCCCCCCCTTTTATGTCAGCTTGCCTGTTCTGCAGACAGAGTGTGAGCAGAGAAGCAGGAAGTGACGAGACAGAGAGCAGCAGCCATCTTAGCAAGTGTTGTATTGAACTGGTGTGGAGATTTTTCTGTACAGCTAAGCTGTATCTTGGTCCAGAGACAAACAGAGTGTAAAGAGACAACAGGACTAGTGAGTCCACGTGAAAGGAACTGTGCTCAGTGGCTGATCAGTGAGACTGACATTGTGACTGTGTATATGGATACCACAGATAGAGACTCGCAGTGCTGTTGATGTACTGGACAGCACCTGCTAAACCCCGGCTTACATCCCAGCTCAGTGTATGGATTCGGCAGGACTGTCAGTGTGCTGAGTGGAATCTGCTGTTGGATTACATTGCATTCATTGGGTTTCCCTGTTAAAGAGGACTTCATTTCTCCCAAGATCCTGATAACAGTGAGGAGAGGACGTTTCACTATAAAAGAAAGGAACGACTTTGGGCCCCACCGCCCCCCCCTACAGACTCTAAAGGGGCCCCCCTGGACCATGGGGGAAAGGGGGGGGGTGCACCCAAATGTGATGTCAGGGTCAGTTAGGGATAGTTTTGAGTATATTGTTCATTCAGTGTCCATACTGCAGAATTGGACAGAGTAAAAGTAGAAACCATTGCAGAATTTGCCTTGAAATTGTTCATGCTATATTGTATATTTTGCTTGTCTTTATCCCTGTCATTTTACCTTCAAATAGCCTTTATTAACTTATAGTAAATATATATTCTTTTCTTGAACTACCGCAGTGTGCGTTCATTTCTGGTTGCGGAGACCAAACCACCTGCCTTGCTCTCGGTTCACAAATTGGCGTAGTCGGCAGGATCAGTTTACCAGAATGGACGGTGACGCACCCGCTCGGGAGAATGGTGCTGGAGGAAGAACACAGCAGGGGCTATAATGAGTCAGTTAGCTAAATTTGATGGCAATAATATGTCAGTGAGTATGTGGGTGGAACAGATACGAATGATACAGCGAATGTACCAGACCGCACCAGAAGTACTAGTAGAGCTAGCAATATTGACATTACAAGGGGATGCTAAGACCACGGTGATATTGAGGCCATTTGAACAAAGGCAGACATTTGAGCAAGTAGTCCAGATTCTAGAAACCATTTATGGAGAAACTGCATTGCTGGGGTCTCTGCAGGCTCGGTTCTTCCAGAGGGTACAACAGGAGAATGAAAGCCTTCCCCAATATGCAAATGCCCTACAAGAACTGCTCCGAGATATTCAAGTGAAGGAAAGAGGGGGCTCGCCAGCCTTCTGTAACCCTGATCGGACTCTCCGTGACCAGTTTGTCCTGGGGATACGTGACGGCAGTTTAACTGTGACTATGCAGGATTTTATACGACGAGAGACTGATGCTAAATTCCATGATGTACAGGTAGAGGCCATCTCCCGTGCCAATAGTATGTTCCCGAAGCCCCAGACCGCAGTTGGAGTTACTTTGTCACAGGGGGCTAGTTCTGGCTCAGAGACAGTAGAAAAGGGGACGGTTAAAGAAATTCTCACAGTAATGCAGAAACTGCAAGAACAAATGGAACACTTGCACACCCGTTGTGATGAACATTCTATGAAAATTGCAGACTTCCAGAAAACTGGAGGTGAAAGGGTGAGCCGTCCATACCCAGAAAATCAGAATCACCCACCACCCCGCTGGAGGGATGAGGATAGGACCTACCGAAGGGGTCCAAATCAGTTAATGCAGTGCTCAGGAGAAATCGAAGGGGCTTACCGAAGGGGCCCAAACAGATGGCCAGAACGACGGGAGATACGCTGCTGGGAGTGTGGACGGATGGGCCACGTTGCTGCTAGATGTCCAGAGCAGCGACAAACTTATGAGAGACCGCCGTTAAACTGAAGTCCCCTGCTGCTGTAGGGCGTGTAGTAGGGGAGACTGACAAGGAGACTATGTGGGGAGAATGCCCTAATGATGACCTGATCGCTGCAAGTCCTGTTATACAGGTGGAAATGGAGGGTATTCCGGTTACCGGGATGATTGACACGGGTTCCCAAGTAACGACCTTGAGTAGAGACTGTTATGAACGGTACTTCCAGCAACATGTGAAATATGATCCCCATACATTCGTACGAGTGGTCGCAGCTAACCAGTTACCAGTTCCAGTCATGGGAGTGGCCTGGATGAATGTCCGGGTATGTGGCCAAGATCTGGGTAGGAAAGGCATTGTGGTGGTACAGGAGTCACATGAAGTAAAGGTCCCTGTCATTTTGGGGATGAATGTGTTAAAAGAATTAGATCAGATCCTCTTTGAAAAGAAAGGTCACGGTTATTGGAAAGAAACCACCACCCATCGGCCTACTCAAACAGCTTTCCAGCGGCTGATCCGGACATGTGGCTTACAGAAAAGTTCGGATGCGCAGCGTCCTCTGGCTCGAATTTCAGTTCCTTTGCATACAAAAGTTACACTGCCACCCAGTCGGGAGACAATAGTGTCTATGCCCGTAGGCACCTGTCGGAAACTAGAGGGCATAGCTGTGTTGGTAGAACCACTGCAGGCAGCCGAAGGAGGTGTTGATCCGCTAGTGGCCCGTTCCTTGGCAATAGTTCGCAATGGAAGAGTACCACTTCGATGTGTAAACACTCAGGACCAGAGTGTGGACCTGACCCCAGGGAGGCAGCTGGCTAACATCTATGTGACTCCGGAGGAAGTAAGGAAAGTAACTCCAATGCAGCTGAAGCCGACTGAAAGGGATGAGTGGACCGTAACTGTGTCCATGGGAGAAGATGAGGAACCCACCTCTGAATGGAATGGCCGTGCAATTCGAGAACAGATGAAGATGGATGCAAGTTCATGTTCTCTGGAATGTGTGCAGAAGGTAGATGAACTGTTGTGGGAGAACCGAGCCGCCTTTTCACGGTATGCTGAAGATTTTGGATGTACCACAGGGATCTACCATGAGATTCCCACAGGAGACACCCCTCCAATTAGAGAGCGCTACCGACAAATTCCTCCACAGTTGTATCAGGAAGTAAAAGAACTGTTAGCTAAGATGCTACAGGGTGGGATCATCCAAGAAAGCCAGAGTCCCTGGGCAGCTCCTGTGGTGTTAGTAAGAAAAAAAGATGGGTCCATCCGATTTTGCGTAGACTATCGGAAGTTAAACGCTTGCACCGTACGAGATTCCTACCCCTTGCCACGGATTGAGGAGTCCCTCTCAGCGCTGGGGAGAGCCCGGTACTTCTCCTCACTAGATCTGGCTAGTGGGTATTGGCAGGTGCCGATGGCCACAAAAGACAAGGAGAAGACGGCATTCATCTTGCCCATGGGACTATACGAATTTAACCGGATGCCCTTCGGGTTGACAAATGCACCCGGAACGTTTCAGCGGTTGATGGAGAAATGTCTCGGTGACTTCAACTTTGAGTTCACTCTCATCTACTTGGATGACATTATAGTGTATTCTGCGACCTTTGAAGACCATCTCCACCAGTTGGGGCAAGTATTTCGAAGATTGCGGGAACATGGGCTCAAATTGAAACCCAGTAAATGTCGGTTGTTCCAATCTGAAATTGATTACTTGGGTCACCGCGTATCAGGAGAAGGGGTGAGACCATCAAGAGACAAGATAGCGGCTGTTCAAGATTGGCCAATACCGACTACCCTGCGAGAAGTGAGGGCGTTCCTTGGAGTAGCCGGTTACTATCGACGGTTTATTAAGGATTTCGCCAAGGTAGCAGCACCACTTAATGCTCTCCTACAAGGCACATCCGGTGGTCCAAAGAACCGGTCCGTGAAGTGGGGACCTGAACAGGAACAAGCCTTCCAGGCATTAAAGGATGCACTGACAACAGCCCCAATCTTGGCATATGCTGATTACCACTTGCCGTTCCAGCTGTATACGGATGCAAGCCTGTATGGTCTTGGAGCAGTGCTTTCCCAGCTTCAGGATGGCCAGGAGAGGGTCATAGCGTACGGCAGCCGGTCTTTGAGAGATTCTGAAAGAAACCCCGAGAATTATAGTTCATTTAAGTTGGAGCTGTTGGCACTGGTATGGGCCATGACCGAGAAATTCTCTGAATATTTGACCGGTGCTGAAGTTTTAGTACTGACTGACAACAACCCACTAGCTCACCTGGAAAATGCCAAGCTCGGGGCGTTAGAGCAGAGGTGGATAGCCCGAATGACTAAGTTCAATTACCGCATTAAGTATCGGTCCAAGACAGAGAACCAGAATGCTGACGGGCTTTCTAGGGTAACCGCCCAGACCCCCACAGTAGACGTGGATCATGAGTTGGAGCATGTGGAGGTGCCCGACTTCAGCAGATTTTCACAGGCCTTGGCCGCCGCTAATCAGTTTGAGTTGGAGGGGACTGAAACGGCTCCTTTCTTTGGTCCCTCACGACAGGAATGGGCACAGATACAACAGACCCATGAGGGGCTGGCACAGATGATCAAGTGTGTTGAGAAAGGCCAGAAGCCCTGTAGAGAGGAAAGAGAACGACTGACACGTGAGATATTATCTGTTCTGAGTCAGTGGGAAAAGTTGGAGATGAAAAATGGAGTGCTATGCCGAAAGGTCTATTTACCTTCTGAGATCGACATTCGATACCAAATTGTGGTGTCTAGTGAACTGGCTCGCTCGTTGGCAGTTGAGGCTCATAATAAGAATGGACATTTTGGTCATGAGAAGACCTTTCGTTGGTTACAGCGACTGATTTACTGCCCTGGTCTTCGTCAAATGGTCGAAGAAGTATGCCGCAGCTGTAGAACTTGTGAGATCCATAAGGCAATAGAACAGAGAGCTCCCCTGCAAACCATCGTGACCCAGGAACCTTTAGAAATCGTCATGATAGACTATCTAATGGTGGGCCCATCCAATAGCGGACACCAGTATTGCCTCGTAATGGTGGATCACTTCACCAAATTTGCGGTGGTAACCGCCACCAAGGACCAGACAGCTGAGTCAGCAGCTCGTGCTCTGTGCCAAGATTTCATTCGAGTATATGGGTGCCCCAAACGCATCCACTCCGACCAGGGTGCCTGCTTTGAGGGACACGTAATGAAAGAAGTTCAACGTATCTACAGGATAAAGAAGTCGCACACGACTCCATACCACCCTCAGGGAAATGGGGCCTGTGAAAGATTCAACAGAACTCTGCTACAGATGCTGCAGACTCTGGAGGAAGACAAGAAGTTACAGTGGCCTCAGTTCTTGTCTGAAATGGTGTGGGCCTATAACAATCAGGTCCATTCTACAACGGGGTACTCTCCTTATACACTTCTCTTTGGGCGGTCTGGGCGAAGTGTAGGAGAATTACAGTTGGATGATGTGGATGGGTTCCCTCCGAGGGATCCAACCTCTTGGGTGCGGGCGCACCGGCAGAGACTTGAGACGATCCATCGATTGGTGCGGCAGCGCCTGCAAGAACATCCCCATCCTGATAAGACCCCAGTGCAAGAAGCACCATTGCAACCAGGCGACCTGGTGCTAGTTCGTGTCAAGAAACCCCAAGGGAAATTGGAAAGCCGATGGGAGGCTTTGCCGTATCGTGTTGTTGGCCGCAAGTATGCGAATGGGCCAGTGTACCAGGTCCAGAAAGAAGGAACTGATTGTGTTCGAGTACTTCACCGAAATATGTTGCGCCTGTGTCATTCTGAAGGGACAAATCATGATGGGCTTGCCAATGTGAACACCCCCCCACACACACACAAAAGAGGCGCCGGGGCCCCCCCCCACCAGGACGGGAAGACTCTCCCCCCCCCCCCCCCCCCCCCCCCCCCCCCCCCCCCCCCCCCCACCCCCCCCCCCCCCCCCCCCCCCCGCCCCCCCCCCCCCCCCCCCCCCCCCCACCCCCCCCCCAGCGCGGGGGGTTCGGCCCCCCCAAAACAAAAAAACACACACCCGGCAGAAAAAAAAAAAAAAAAAAATAAAAAAAAAAAAAAAAAAAACAAATTAAAGAAAAAAAAAAAGGAAAAAAACCAACCAAAAAAACCAAAAAACCAGAACCAATTCCAAGGCAAATTCTGCAATGGTTTCTACTTTTACTCTGTCCAATTCTGCAGTATGGACACTGAATGAACAATATACTCAAAACTATCCCTAACTGACCCTGACATCACATTTGGGTGCACCCCCTTTTCCCCAGTGGTCCAGGTGGACCGCTTACAGTCTGTAGAAGCGCGCGGTGGGGCCCAAAGTCGTTCCTTTCTTTTATAGTGAAACGTCCTCTCCTCACTGTTATCAGGATCTTGGGAGAAATGAAGTCCTCTTTAACAGGGAAACCCAATGAATGCAATGTAATCCAACAGCAGATTCCACTCAGCACACTGACAGTCCTGCCGAATCCATACACTGAGCTGGGATGTAAGCCGGGGTTTAGCAGGTGCTGTCCAGTACATCAACAGCACTGCGAGTCTCTATCTGTGGTATCCATATACACAGTCACAATGTCAGTCTCACTGATCAGCCACTGAGTACAGTTCCTTTCACGTGGACTCACTAGTCCTGTTGTCTCTTTACACTCTGTTTGTCTCTGGACCAAGATACAGCTTAGCTGTACAGAAAAATCTCCACACCAGTTCAATACAACACTTGCTAAGATGGCTGCTGCTCTCTGTCTCGTCACTTCCTGCTTCTCTGCTCACATTCTGTCTGCAGAACAGGCAAGCTGACATAAAAGGGGGGTGAGTCACTCCAGCATCATGTCACAATTACAATGGCTGCTGTCTTAAAGGAACAGAATCACAGAAATACATTCAACATTAACAGTTTATACAGACAAATAAAGCTTAGGACAACATTGGCTGTCTCTTACATATTCCCCCCCCACTTTAAGATTGGCAGTCCCTGCCTATGACTGTATATCCAGAGGGTTGTACTTTTATGCACAGGGTGGTAGTATACCGATGTATGGCAGGCCAAACAAACTCATCCTGCGCATACCGAACAGGGGGAATACCAGCATTTGGCCTAGTGGTCCGTCTGAGGACCGGTGGTATATTATGGGGTGCTGCAGCTATGGGCTGAGAAGGACCAGCGGATTCCGCACCAGAGGGGGCACAGGCCGGAGATACAGTAGTCACAGGTGGAACATCCCCAGGAGCAGGGATCGGCCAACAATCATCCTCCTCGTCTGAGGCCCATTCCGCACCTCCATTCTCTGACTGTGGGAGCTCATTCACATTGGCAAGCCCATCATGATTTGTCCCTTCAGAATGACACAGGCGCAACATATTTCGGTGAAGTACTCGAACACAATCAGTTCCTTCTTTCTGGACCTGGTACACTGGCCCATTCGCATACTTGCGGCCAACAACACGATACGGCAAAGCCTCCCATCGGCTTTCCAATTTCCCTTGGGGTTTCTTGACACGAACTAGCACCAGGTCGCCTGGTTGCAATGGTGCTTCTTGCACTGGGGTCTTATCAGGATGGGGATGTTCTTGCAGGCGCTGCCGCACCAATCGATGGATCGTCTCAAGTCTCTGCCGGTGCGCCCGCACCCAAGAGGTTGGATCCCTCGGAGGGAACCCATCCACATCATCCAACTGTAATTCTCCTACACTTCGCCCAGACCGCCCAAAGAGAAGTGTATAAGGAGAGTACCCCGTTGTAGAATGGACCTGATTGTTATAAGCCCACACCATTTCAGACAAGAACTGAGGCCACTGTAACTTCTTGTCTTCCTTCAGAGTCCGCAGCATCTGTAGCAGAGTTCTGTTGAATCTTTCACAGGCCCCATTTCCCTGAGGGTGGTATGGAGTCGTGTGCGACTTCTTTATCCCGTAGATACGTTGAACTTCTTTCATTACGTGTCCCTCAAAGCAGGCACCCTGGTCGGAGTGGATGCGTTTAGGGCACCCATATACTCGAATGAAATCTTGGCACAGAGCACGAGCTGCTGACTCAGCTGTCTGGTCCTTGGTGGCGGTTACCACCGCAAATTTGGTGAAGTGATCCACCATTACGAGGCAATACTGGTGTCCGCTATTGGATGGGCCCACCATTAGATAGTCTATCATGACGATTTCTAAAGGTTCCTGGGTCACGATGGTTTGCAGGGGAGCTCTCTGTTCTATTGCCTTATGGATCTCACAAGTTCGACAGCTGCAGCATACTTCTTCGACCATTTGACGAAGACCAGGGCAGTAAATCAGTCGCTGTAACCAACGAAAGGTCTTCTCATGACCAAAATGTCCATTCTTATTATGAGCCTCAACTGCCAACGAGCGAGCCAGTTCACTAGGCACCACAATTTGGTATCGAATGTCGATCTCAGAAGGTAAATAGACCTTTCGGCATAGCACTCCATTTTTCATCTCCAACTTTTCCCACTGACTCAGAACAGATAATATCTCACGTGTCAGTCGTTCTCTTTCCTCTCTACAGGGCTTCTGGCCTTTCTCAACACACTTGATCATCTGTGCCAGCCCCTCATGGGTCTGTTGTATCTGTGCCCATTCCTGTCGTGAGGGACCAAAGAAAGGAGCCGTTTCAGTCCCCTCCAACTCAAACTGATTAGCGGCGGCCAAGGCCTGTGAAAATCTGCTGAAGTCGGGCACCTCCACATGCTCCAACTCATGATCCACGTCTACTGTGGGGGTCTGGGCGGTTACCCTAGAAAGCCCGTCAGCATTCTGGTTCTCTGTCTTGGACCGATACTTAATGCGGTAATTGAACTTAGTCATTCGGGCTATCCACCTCTGCTCTAACGCCCCGAGCTTGGCA
This sequence comes from Leptodactylus fallax, assembly GCA_947044405.1. Lineage (NCBI taxonomy): Eukaryota > Metazoa > Chordata > Amphibia > Anura > Leptodactylidae > Leptodactylus > Leptodactylus fallax. The sequence goes on along the minus strand of CAMRHE010000238.1, from coordinate 2,343,699 downwards.
TTTTCCAGGTGAGCTAGTGGGTTGTTGTCAGTCAGTACTAAAACTTCAGCACCGGTCAAATATTCAGAGAATTTCTCGGTCATGGCCCATACCAGTGCCAACAGCTCCAACTTAAATGAACTATAATTCTCGGGGTTTCTTTCAGAATCTGTCAAAGACCGGCTGCCGTACGCTATGACCCTCTCCTGGCCATCCTGAAGCTGGGAAAGCACTGCTCCAAGACCATACAGGCTTGCATCCGTATACAGCTGGAACGGCAAGTGGTAATCAGCATATGCCAAGATTGGGGCTGTTGTCAGTGCATCCTTTAATGCCTGGAAGGCTTGTTCCTGTTCAGGTCCCCACTTCACGGACCGGTTCTTTGGACCACCGGATGTGCCTCGTAGGAGAGCATTAAGTGGTGCTGCTACCTTGGCGAAATCCTTAATAAACCGTCGATAGTAACCGGCTACTCCAAGGAACGCCCTCACTTCTCGCAGGGTAGTCGGTATTGGCCAATCTTGAACAGCCGCTATCTTGTCTCTTGATGGTCTCACCCCTTCTCCTGATACGCGGTGACCCAAGTAATCAATTTCAGATTGGAACAACCGACATTTACTGGGTTTCAATTTGAGCCCATGTTCCCGCAATCTTCGAAATACTTGCCCCAACTGGTGGAGATGGTCTTCAAAGGTCGCAGAATACACTATAATGTCATCCAAGTAGATGAGAGTGAACTCAAAGTTGAAGTCACCGAGACATTTCTCCATCAACCGCTGAAACGTTCCGGGTGCATTTGTCAACCCGAAGGGCATCCGGTTAAATTCGTATAGTCCCATGGGCAAGATGAATGCCGTCTTCTCCTTGTCTTTTGTGGCCATCGGCACCTGCCAATACCCACTAGCCAGATCTAGTGAGGAGAAGTACCGGGCTCTCCCCAGCGCTGAGAGGGACTCCTCAATCCGTGGCAAGGGGTAGGAATCTCGTACGGTGCAAGCGTTTAACTTCCGATAGTCTACGCAAAATCGGATGGACCCATCTTTTTTTCTTACTAACACCACAGGAGCTGCCCAGGGACTCTGGCTTTCTTGGATGATCCCACCCTGTAGCATCTTAGCTAACAGTTCTTTTACTTCCTGATACAACTGTGGAGGAATTTGTCGGTAGCGCTCTCTAATTGGAGGGGTGTCTCCTGTGGGAATCTCATGGTAGATCCCTGTGGTACATCCAAAATCTTCAGCATACCGTGAAAAGGCGGCTCGGTTCTCCCACAACAGTTCATCTACCTTCTGCACACATTCCAGAGAACATGAACTTGCATCCATCTTCATCTGTTCTCGAATTGCACGGCCATTCCATTCAGAGGTGGGTTCCTCATCTTCTCCCATGGACACAGTTACGGTCCACTCATCCCTTTCAGTCGGCTTCAGCTGCATTGGAGTTACTTTCCTTACTTCCTCCGGAGTCACATAGATGTTAGCCAGCTGCCTCCCTGGGGTCAGGTCCACACTCTGGTCCTGAGTGTTTACACATCGAAGTGGTACTCTTCCATTGCGAACTATTGCCAAGGAACGGGCCACTAGCGGATCAACACCTCCTTCGGCTGCCTGCAGTGGTTCTACCAACACAGCTATGCCCTCTAGTTTCCGACAGGTGCCTACGGGCATAGACACTATTGTCTCCCGACTGGGTGGCAGTGTAACTTTTGTATGCAAAGGAACTGAAATTCGAGCCAGAGGACGCTGCGCATCCGAACTTTTCTGTAAGCCACATGTCCGGATCAGCCGCTGGAAAGCTGTTTGAGTAGGCCGATGGGTGGTGGTTTCTTTCCAATAACCGTGACCTTTCTTTTCAAAGAGGATCTGATCTAATTCTTTTAACACATTCATCCCCAAAATGACAGGGACCTTTACTTCATGTGACTCCTGTACCACCACAATGCCTTTCCTACCCAGATCTTGGCCACATACCCGGACATTCATCCAGGCCACTCCCATGACTGGAACTGGTAACTGGTTAGCTGCGACCACTCGTACGAATGTATGGGGATCATATTTCACATGTTGCTGGAAGTACCGTTCATAACAGTCTCTACTCAAGGTCGTTACTTGGGAACCCGTGTCAATCATCCCGGTAACCGGAATACCCTCCATTTCCACCTGTATAACAGGACTTGCAGCGATCAGGTCATCATTAGGGCATTCTCCCCACATAGTCTCCTTGTCAGTCTCCCCTACTACACGCCCTACAGCAGCAGGGGACTTCAGTTTAACGGCGGTCTCTCATAAGTTTGTCGCTGCTCTGGACATCTAGCAGCAACGTGGCCCATCCGTCCACACTCCCAGCAGCGTATCTCCCGTCGTTCTGGCCATCTGTTTGGGCCCCTTCGGTAAGCCCCTTCGATTTCTCCTGAGCACTGCATTAACTGATTTGGACCCCTTCGGTAGGTCCTATCCTCATCCCTCCAGCGGGGTGGTGGGTGATTCTGATTTTCTGGGTATGGACGGCTCACCCTTTCACCTCCAGTTTTCTGGAAGTCTGCAATTTTCATAGAATGTTCATCACAACGGGTGTGCAAGTGTTCCATTTGTTCTTGCAGTTTCTGCATTACTGTGAGAATTTCTTTAACCGTCCCCTTTTCTACTGTCTCTGAGCCAGAACTAGCCCCCTGTGACAAAGTAACTCCAACTGCGGTCTGGGGCTTCGGGAACATACTATTGGCACGGGAGATGGCCTCTACCTGTACATCATGGAATTTAGCATCAGTCTCTCGTCGTATAAAATCCTGCATAGTCACAGTTAAACTGCCGTCACGTATCCCCAGGACAAACTGGTCACGGAGAGTCCGATCAGGGTTACAGAAGGCTGGCGAGCCCCCTCTTTCCTTCACTTGAATATCTCGGAGCAGTTCTTGTAGGGCATTTGCATATTGGGGAAGGCTTTCATTCTCCTGTTGTACCCTCTGGAAGAACCGAGCCTGCAGAGACCCCAGCAATGCAGTTTCTCCATAAATGGTTTCTAGAATCTGGACTACTTGCTCAAATGTCTGCCTTTGTTCAAATGGCCTCAATATCACCGTGGTCTTAGCATCCCCTTGTAATGTCAATATTGCTAGCTCTACTAGTACTTCTGGTGCGGTCTGGTACATTCGCTGTATCATTCGTATCTGTTCCACCCACATACTCACTGACATATTATTGCCATCAAATTTAGCTAACTGACTCATTATAGCCCCTGCTGGCATTCTTCCTCCAGCACCATTCTCCCGAACGGGTGCGTCACCGTCCATTCTGGTAAACTGATCCTGCCGACTACGCCAATTTGTGAACCGAGAGCAAGGCAGGTGGTTTGGTCTCCCGCAACCAGAAATGAACGCACACGCGGTAGTTCAAGAAAAGAATATATATTTACTATAAGTTAATAAAGGCTATTTGAAGGTAAAATGACAGGGATAAAGACAAGCAAAATATACAATATAGCATGAACAATTTCAAGGCAAATTCTGCAATGGTTTCTACTTTTACTCTGTCCAATTCTGCAGTATGGACACTGAATGAACAATATACTCAAAACTATCCCTAACTGACCCTGACATCACATTTGGGTGCACCCCTTTTCCCCAGTGGTCCAGGTGGACCGCTTACAGTCTGTAGAAGCGCGCGGTGGGGCCCAAAGTCGTTCCTTTCTTTTATAGTGAAACGTCCTCTCCTCACTGTTATCAGGATCTTGGGAGAAATGAAGTCCTCTTTAACAGGGAAACCCAATGAATGCAATGTAATCCAACAGCAGATTCCACTCAGCACACTGACAGTCCTGCCGAATCCATACACTGAGCTGGGATGTAAGCCGGGGTTTAGCAGGTGCTGTCCAGTACATCAACAGCACTGCGAGTCTCTATCTGTGGTATCCATATACACAGTCACAATGTCAGTCTCACTGATCAGCCACTGAGCACAGTTCCTTTCACGTGGACTCACTAGTCCTGTTGTCTCTTTACACTCTGTTTGTCTCTGGACCAAGATACAGCTTAGCTGTACAGAAAAATCTCCACACCAGTTCAATACAACACTTGCTAAGATGGCTGCTGCTCTCTCTCTCGTCACTTCCTGCTTCTCTGCTCACACTCTGTCTGCAGAACAGGCAAGCTGACATAAAAGGGGGGGGGAAGTCACTCCAGCATCATGTCACAATTACAATGGCTGCTGTCTTAAAGGAACAGAATCACAGAAATACATTCAACATTAACAGTTTATACAGACAAATGAAGCTTAGGACAACATTGGCTGTCTCTTACAACGTTGCGGTAGGAGTTCGCTTCAATGTGTCAGCGCAGCTGCAGTGTATAGTAATTTAAGTCCACAGACCAGAATACAGGTGGTCAGATAAGTCCCGGGTGCTAATCTAGTTGTGTTCAATCTAAGTAGCAAATCAGTGTGTGTGCGCGCTCGGAGTGTAGCAGACGTTCTGACTCTATTTCTTAATCTGAGAGCACAGATGCCCAAAGATCTGATATCCAACAAAGGTAAATTATGACATCACAGGTAGGAGGTTCCAGGAAGTAGTTTAGGGTCAGGGGTCTCTAAAATGTGATGAGGTACATGAACTCTTAGTCAGACACAATTTAGCATGTGATCTGTCTGTTTCTTACGTCAATCTCCAACAGCAAGATCTTTTCATTTTGGTTCCAATTTTATGTTACATTGTATGTGTGTCTTTCTTGTTACATCTTTTTTTGCTAAGCACTGTATGAAGAGAGTAAATATCGCTTAGGCTTGTTATTCTTTTCTTTGCTACTCTTGTGAGCCAGGTCCAAAGCCATTAATGGTTTGGACAAAACTTGTGAATATTTGTGAAAAGAATTATACGAGGTTTATGATTATGCATTGGGGCTGAGGAACTTCCAATTACGCCTGACACATGCAACACATTTGGTCCATATGAGCTGACACTCAGTTCTGCTACATCTGTAAAGAATCCTTCCCTACATTTGTTATGCTGTTTAAATTTTGTTAAAACTTTTCTTCCCTTTTTGTGAATCTGCATACATCATCATGACATCTGATCCACAATATTCTGTATGTACCGGGTGACTGACGCGTTTTGCTCGATGTAGCAGCCCTTTGCTTTGTCTGCTTTTCATATGCTTTGAGTAATGGGGCCGCAGGCTTCACGCTCTGTTTACACAACACTCCGACCTGCACTACATCCGTCTCATGAAAGATCCACAAGAATTTGCTTCCCTGAGTTTATTTCAGATGGAAATGAGTTGGAAGTGTTTTCTGAAACCGAAGAAAAGTGTTAAGGAAGGTTGGTCATATCTGATTCCAGGAAAGCGAGGTGACTGTAAATATAACTGTCAATGCAGCTTTCACCAGGGCTGTGGAGCTGGTAGGGAAAGCCAAAGACTCTAACTCTAGAGCCAAACCCTCTTCTTAGACTCCTGAAAGCCATATTATCTTCAGACTACAGAATATAATAATCGTAGTCACAGGGGAGGTGCAGAAAAATAATGAAAAAAAACCCCCTCATATTCATCTTTCCTCATCTCTCCTGGACTATTCATTTTGTCTTCTTTACCGGGTGGTCCTGACATCATCAGCAGCCTAAGGTCACCACTGAGGACTGTGATTGGGCCACAGTAATCACGTGATCCAATCACAGGACTCAGCGGTAATCCCGGGCCACTGATGTCACAGAGTAGAGCGTGGCAGTGCCCAGGAGAGGTGATAAAAGGTGAGTATGAGTGACTCTTATTTTTCCGCATATCCCCTTATTAGGCTCACAGATCTGGAGACACCCCAGAGTATAATAATGATTTGTGGTTGGTGAATCCCAAAAATTTTGTGTTTGGCCGAACCAAAGAATCCAGTTTGCTCCTCTTTAGTCTGCTCTGGGGTATATATTTATTTGGTGGGTCGTCAGTGGGACTAGAGATGAGCAAAACGATGTCAATTGAACCAGATTTGACCCAAATTTTCCAACGCTATTGTGTTCGACCCAAAAAAGAAACTTTGGGTATTGGTTACCCGCAAACCAGAAGTGAAATTATTATACTGTGGGGTCTCTTCGGACCAGAGTATGACTGATGGAGTCCCAGGGAAGGTGTAGAAAAAAACAGAATTATACTCACTTTCCCTCGTGCTCCCTCTGGGTCCTTTTCCGGCCTCCTGGGTGATGTCATGCACCTCTGGGTCACCGCTGAGGCCTGTGATTGGGCTTTAGCGGTCACATGGTGCCCTGGTGTCATGATGCTACACAACTCGTGATACCAAGCGTATGACGTCACCCAGGAGGCCAGAAGAGGACCCAGAAGAGCACCGGACACCACAATAATGCCCAGAAGGTGGAAGGTGAATATAAGTGTTTTTTTACACCTATTCATTTCTCTTTTTTGTTTTTTTTTCTCCCCTAAACCCCCCCAACCCCCCCCCCCCCCCCCCCCCCCCCCCCCCCCCCCCCCCCCCCTTCCTCCCCCCCCCCCCCCCCCCCCCCCCCCCCCCCCCCCCCCCCCCCCCCCCACTCCACCTAACAAACAAAAAAAAAAAAATTATTATTATATTTACTATAAAAACAAAAAGGAGAGTAAAAAGGGGGGGGGGCTAAACGTAACAAACACAAAACAGGCAAAGACAAGAATCGAGTGAAAAATGTAAACTCATTCACCCCCCCCCCCTCAACCAATCAGAACGGGCCTCCTTTTAATATAGATATAGACTATTTTCTTTTTTCCGGCGGCCCCCCCGCGGCGGGGGCGCCCCCCGATGTCCTTTTAAGAGGGCAGGCCAGTCTTTACGCGGACCGGGGGGCGGGGGGGGGGGCTGCGCCCCCGAAACCGAAAAAAAAAACCCCCCGCAGATGAAAAAAAAAAAATTTATTTTTTTTTTATTTAAAAAGGAGTTTTAAGGGAAAAGAGAGGGGGCAAAAAAAAAAAAAAATACAAAATAACACGAACAATTTCCAAGCCAAATTCTGCAATGGTTTTTACTTTTACTCTGTCCACTTCTGCAGTCTGGACACTGAATGAACAATATACTCAAAACTATCCCTAACTGACCCTGACATCACATTTGGGTGCACCCCCTTTTCCCCAGTGGTCCAGGTGGACCGCTTACAGTCCGTAGAAGTGCGCGGTGGGGCCCAAAGTCGGTCCTTTCTTTTATAGTGAAGCGTCCTCTCCTCACGGTTATCAGGATCTTGGGAGAAATTAAGTCCTCTTTAACAGGGAAACCCAATGAATGCAATGTAATCCAACAGCAGATTCCACTCAGCACACTGACAGTCCTGCCGAATCCATACACTGAGCTGGGATGTAAGCGGGATTTAGCAGGTGCCGTCCAGTACATCAACAGCACTGCGAGTCTCTATCTGTGGTATCCATATACACAGTCACAATGTCAGTCTCACTGATCAGCCACTGAGCACAGTTCCTTTCACGTGGACTCACTAGTCCTGTTGTCTCTTTACACTCTGTTTGTCTCTGGACCAAGATACAGCTTAGCTGTACAGAAAAATCTCCACACCAGTTCAATACAACACTTGCCAAGTTGGCTGCTGCTCTCTGTCTCGTCACTTCCTGCTTCTCTGCTCACACTCTGTCTGCAGAACAGGCAAGCTGACATAAAAGGGGGGGGTCTCACTCCAGCATCATGTCACAATTACAATGGCTGCTGTCTTAAAGGAACAGAATCACAGAAATACATTCAACATTAACAGTTTATACAGACAAATGAAGCTTAAGACAACATTGGCTGTCTCTTACATATTCCCCCCCACTTTAAGATTGGCAGTCCCTGCCTATGACTGTATATCCAGAGGGTTGTACTTTTATGCACAGGGTGGTAGTATACCGATGTATGGCAGGCCAAACAAACTCATCCTGCGCATACCGAACAGGGGGAATACCAGCATTTGGCCTAGTGGTCCGTCTGAGGACCGGTGGTATATTATGGGGTGCTACAGCTATGGGCTGAGAAGGACCAGCGGATTCCGCACCAGAGGGGGCACAGGCCGGAGATACAGTAGTCACAGGTGGAACATCCCCAGGAGCAGGGATCGGCCAACAATCATCCTCCTCGTCGGAGGCCCATTCCGCACCTCCATTCTCTGACTGTGGGAGCTCATTCACATTGGCAGGCCCATCGTGATTTGTCCCTTCAGAATGACACAGGCGCAACATATTTCGGTGAAGTACTCGAACACAATCAGTTCCTTCTTTCTGGACCTGGTACACTGGCCCATTCGCATACTTGCGGCCAACAACACGATACGGCAAAGCCTCCCATCTGCTTTCCAATTTCCCTTGGGGTTTCTTGACACGAACTAGCACCAGGTCGCCTGGTTGCAATGGTGCTTCTTGCACTGGGGTCTTATCAGGATGGGGATGTTCTTGCAGGCGCTGCCGCACCAATCGATGGATCGTCTCAAGTCTCTGCCGATGCGCCCGCACCTAAGAGGTTGGATCCCTCGGAGGGAACCCATCCACATCATTCAACTGTAATTCTCCTATACTTCGCCCAGACCGCCCAAAGAGAAGTGTATAAGGAGAGTACCCCGTTGTAGAATGGACCTGATTGTTATAGGCCCACACCATTTCAGACAAGAACTGAGGCCACTGTAACTTCTTGTCTTCCTCCAGAGTCCGCAGCATCTGTAGCAGAGTTCTGTTGAATCTTTCACAGGCCCCATTTCCCTGAGGGTGGTATGGAGTCGTGTGCGACTTCTTTATCCCGTAGATACGTTGAACTTCTTTCATTACGTGTCCCTCAAAGCAGGCGCCCTGGTCGGAGTGGATGCGTTGGGGGCACCCATATACTCGAATGAAATCTTGGCACAGAGCACGAGCTGCTGACTCAGCTGTCTGGTCCTTGGTGGCGGTTACCACCGCAAATTTGGTGAAGTGATCCACCATTACGAGGCAATACTGGTGTCCGCTATTGGATGGGCCCACCATTAGATAGTCTATCATGACGATTTCTAAAGGTTCCTGGGTCACGATGGTTTGCAGGGGAGTTCTCTGTTCTATTGCCTTATGGATCTCACAAGTTCGACAGCTGCGGCATACTTCTTCGACCATTTGACGAAGACCAGGGCAGTAAATCAGTCGCTGTAACCAACGAAAGGTCTTCTCATGACCAAAATGTCCATTCTTATTATGAGCCTCAACTGCCAAGGAGCGAGCCAGTTCACTAGGCACCACAATTTGGTATCGAATGTCGATCTCAGAAGGTAAATAGACCTTTCGGCATAGCACTCCACTTTTCATCTCCAACTTTTCCCACTGACTCAAAACAGATAATATCTCACGTGTCAGTCGTTCTCTTTCCTCTCTACAGGGCTTCTGGCCTTTCTCAACACACTTGATCATCTGCGCCAGCCCCTCATGGGTCTGTTGTATCTGTGCCCATTCCTGTCGTGAGGGACCAAAGAAAGGAGCCATTTCAGTCCCCTCCATCTCAAACTGATTAGTGGCGGTCAAGGCCTGTGAAAATCTGCTGAAATCGGGCACCTCCACATGCTCCAACTCATGATCCACGTCTTCTGTGGGGGTCTGGGCAGTTACCCTAGAAAGTCCGTCAGCATTCTGGTTCTCTGTCTTGGACCGATACTTAATGCGGTAATTGAATGTAGACATTCGGGCTATCCACCTCTGCTCTAACGCCCCGAGCTTGGCATTTTCCAGGTGAGCTAGTGGGTTGTTGTCAGTCAGTACTAAAACTTCAGCACCGGTCAAATATTCAGAGAATTTCTCGGTCATGGCCCATACCAGTGCCAACAGCTCCAATTTAAATGAACTATAATTCTCGGGGTTTCTTTCAGAATCTCTCAAAGACCGGCTGCCGTACGCTATGACCCTCTCCTGGCCATCCTGAAGCTGGGAAAGCACTGCTCCAAGACCATACAGGCTTACATCTGTATATAGCTGGAACGGCAAGTGGTAATCAGCATATGCCAAGATTGGGGCTGTTGTCAATGCATCCTTCAATGCCTGGAAGGCTTGTTCCTGTTCAGGTCCCCACTTCACGGACCGGTTCTTTGGACCACCGGATGTGCCTCGTAGGAGAGCATTAAGTGGTGCTGCTACCTTGGCGAAATCCTTAATAAACCGTCAATAGTAACCGGCTACTCCAAGGAACGCCCTCACTTCTCGCAGGGTAGTCGGTATCGGCCAATCTTGAACAGCCGCTATCTTGTCTCTTGATGGTCTCACCCCTTCTCCTGATACGCGGTGACCCAAGTAATCAATTTCAGATTGGAACAACCGACATTTACTGGGTTTCAATTTGAGCCCATGTTCCCGCAATCTTCGAAATACTTGCCCCAACTGGTGGAGATGGTCTTCAAAGGTCGCAGAATACACTATAATGTCATCCAAGTAGATGAGAGTGAACTCAAAGTTGAAGTCACCGAGACATTTCTCCATCAACCGCTGAAACGTTCCGGGTGCATTTGTCAACCCGAAGGGCATCCGGTTAAATTCGTATAGTCCCATGGGCAAGATGAATGCCGTCTTCTCCTTGTCTTTTGTGGCCATCGGCACCTGCCAATACCCACTAGCCAGATCTAGTGAGGAGAAGTACCGGGCTCTCCCTAGCGCTGAGAGGGACTCCTCAATCCGTGGCAAGGGGTAGGAATCTCGTACGGTGCAAGCGTTTAACTTCCGATAGTCTACGCAAAATCGGATGGACCCATCTTTTTTTCTTACTAACACCACAGGAGCCGCCCAGGGACTCTGGCTTTCTTGGATGATCCCACCCTGTAGCATCTTAGCTAACAGTTCTTTCACTTCCTGATACAACTGTGGAGGAATTTGTCGGTAGCGCTCTCTAATTGGAGGGGTGTCTCCTGTGGGAATCTCATGGTAGATCCCTGTGGTACATCCAAAATCTTCAGCATACCGTGCAAAGGTGGCTTGGTTCTCCCACAACAGCTCATCTACCTTCTGCACCCATTCCAGAGAACATGAACTTACATCCATCTTCATCTGTTCTCGAATTGCACAGCCATTCCATTCAGAGGTGGGTTCCTCATCTTCTCCCATGGACACAGTTACAGTCCACTCATCCCTTTCAGTCGGCTTCAGCTGCATTGGAGTTACTTTCCTTACTTCCTCCGGAGTCACATAGATGTTAGCCAGCAGCCTCCCTGGGGTCAGGTCCACACTCTGGTCCTGAGTGTTTACACATCGAAGTGGTACTCTTCCATTGCGAACTATTGCCAAGGAACGGGCCACTAGCGGATCAACACCTCCTTCGGCTGCCTGCAGTGGTTCTACCAACACAGCTATGCCCTCTAGTTTCCGACAGGTGCCTACGGGCATGGACACTATTGTCTCCCGACTGGGTGGCAGTGTAACTTTTGTATGCAAAGGAACTGAAATTCGAGCCAGAGGACGCTGTGCATCTGAACTTTTCTGTAAGCCACATGTCCGGATCAGCCGCTGGAAAGCTGTTTGAGTAGGCCGATGGGTGGTGGTTTCTTTCCAATAACCGTGACCTTTCTTTTCAAAGAGGATCTGATCTAATTCTTTTAACACATTCATCCCTAAAATGACAGGGACCTTTACTTCATGTGACTCCTGTACCACCACAATGCCTTTCCTACCTAGATCTTGGCCACATACCCGGACATTCATCCAGGCCACTCCCACGACCGGAACTGGTAACTGGTTAGCTGCGACCACTCGTACGAATGTATGGGGATCATATTTCACATGTTGCCGGAAGTACCGTTCATAACAGTCTCTACTCAAGGTCGTTACTTGGGAACCCGTGTCAATCATCCCGGTAACCGGAATACCCTCCATTTCCACCTGTATGACAGGACTTGCAGCGATCAGGTCATCATCAGGGCATTCTCCCCACATAGTCTCCTTGTCAGTCTCCCCTACTACACGCCCTTCAGCAGCAGGGGACTTCAGTTTAACGGCGGTCTCTCATAAGTTTGTCGCTGCTCTGGACATCTAGCAGCAACGTGGCCCATCCGTCCACACTCCCAGCAGCGTATCCCCCGTCGTTCTGGCCATCTGTTTGGGCCCCTTCGGTAAGCCCCTTCGATTTCTCCTGAGCACTGCACTAAATGATTTGGACCCCTTCGGTAGGTCCTATCCTCACCCCTCCAGCGGGGTGGTGGGTGATTCTGACTTGCTGGGTGTGGATGGCTCACCCTTTCATCTCCAGTCTTCTGGAAGTCTGCAATTTTCATAGACTGCTCATCACAACGAGTGTGCAAGTGTTCCATTTGTTCTTGCAGTTTCTGCATTACTGTGAGAATTTCTTTAACCGTCCCTTTTTCTACTGTCTCTGAGCCAGAACTAGCCCCCTGTGACAAAGTAACTCCAACTGCGGTCTGCGGCCTCGGGACCATACTATTGGCACGGGAGATGGCCTCTACCTGTACATCATGGAATTTAGCATCAGTCTCTCGTCGTATAAAATCCTGCATAGTCACAGTTAAACTGCCGTCACGTATCCCCAGGACAAACTGGTCACGGAGAGTCCGATCAGGGTTACAGAAGGCTGGCGAGCCCCCTCTTTCCTTCCTTTGAATATCTCGGAGCAGTTCTTGTAGGGCATTTGCATATTGGGGAAGGCTTTCATTCTCCTGTTGTACCCTCTGGAAGAACCGAGCCTGCAGAGACCCCAGCAATGCAGTTTCTCCATAGATGGTTTCTAGAATCTGGACTACTTGCTCAAATGTCTGCCTTTGTTCAAATGGCCTCAGTATCACCGTGGTCTTAGCATCCCCTTGTAATGTCAATATTGCTAGCTCTACTAGTACTTCTGGTGCGGTCTGGTACATTCGCTGTATCATTCGTATCTGTTCCACCCACATACTCACTGACATATTATTGCCATCAAATTTAGCTAACTGACTCATTATAGCCCCTGCTGGCATTCTTCCTCCAGCACCATTCTCCCGAACGGGTGCGTCACCGTCCATTGTGGTAAGCGGATCCTGCCGACTACGCCAATTTGTGAACCGAGAGCAAGGCAGGTGGTTTGGACTCCGCAACCAGAAATGAACGCACACGCGGTAGTTCAAGAAAAAAATATATATTTACTATGTTAATAAAGGCTAGTTAAAGGTAAAATGACAGGGCTAAAGACAAGCAAAATATACAATATAGCATGAACAATTTCAAGGCAAATTCTGCAATGGTTTCTACTTTTACTCTGTCCACTTCTGCAGTCTGGACACTGAATGAACAATATACTCAAAACTATCCCTAACTGACCCTGACATCACATTTGGGTGCACCCCCTTTTCCCCAGTGGTCCAGGTGGACCGCTTACAGTCCGTAGAAGCGCGCGGTGGGGCCCAAAGTCGGTCCTTTCTTTTATAGTGAAGCGTCCTCTCCTCACGGTTATCAGGATCTTGGGAGAAATGAAGTCCTCTTTAACAGGGAAACCCAATGAATGCAATGTAATCCAACAGCAGATTCCACTCAGCACACTGACAGTCCTGCCGAATCCATACACTGAGCTGGGATGTAAAGCGGGATTTAGCAGGTGCCGTCCAGTACATCAACAGCACTGCGAGTCTCTATCTGTGGTATCCATATACACAGTCACAATGTCAGTCTCACTGATCAGCCACTGAGCACAGTTCCTTTCACGTGGACTCACTAGTCCTGTTGTCTCTTTACACTCTGTTTGTCTCTGGACCAAGATACAGCTTAGCTGTACAGAAAAATCTCCACACCAGTTCAATACAACACTTGCCAAGATGGCTGCTGCTCTCTGTCTCGTCACTTCCTGCTTCTCTGCTCACACTCTGTCTGCAGAACAGGCAGGCTGACATAAAAGGGGGGGTCTCACTCCAGCATCATGTCACAATTACAATGGCTGCTGTCTTAAAGGAACAGAATCACAGAAATACATTCAACATTAACAGTTTATACAGACAAATGAAGCTTAAGACAACATTGGCTGTCTCTTACAATGTCATGGATACACAGGTGTATGGTGCGTTACAGGACAAGGCTATGATAACTATGTTACAATCCATTAAACAGGACCTGTCATCTCTCCCGTTTTAGTAAATCCTTGTGTGTCCCCTAAACAACAATTCTGGAGCATTACGCTACATTGTAACAATCTCTTTTATTCCTACTGTCGATAGGATGTGTTAGGATGTGTTTTTATACTTTCTACAGCAGTGTCTAGACTGGAAACATCAGCAGCAGCTGCACAAATCTCTCTGCTAGTTTGCTACAATGTATCAGTCTGGAGTCCAGGCTGTAGAGCTCACAGAGCATTGTCTAGACTGGATTCATCAGCAGCAGCTGCACAAATCTCTCTGCTGGTTTGTTACAGTGTATAAGATGTGGAGTCCAGGCTGTTGAGCTCACAGAGCATTGTCTAGACTGGATACAATGTATCAGCTGAGAGCAGGACTAGCTATGTACAGGGTTACTGCCTCTGAATGGACACAAGAGACTTCTCAGTCACTGACAGCAAGCCGAGATCTTGTACATGGGGAAGAATAGCAAAAGAAAGTCTATTAGAAATTTCTACAACTTATCATTATATATTCTTTAATATACTGTATATGTGAATATGTGTTGGAAAATAAGGTCTATATGGGACCCGCTGTCTCCCACACTTGCCGCTCCTTGTGGCATCGCCTCTGAGTACATGAAGTTTACATGGCGCTTGTTCTCCCAGTCTCTGTGTTTGGATGTAAGAGTGAGAAGAGTCAAACAATCCGTGACCCTTGTACCCCGCTCCATACATCTGTATCTCAGCTGTCACCTCCATCACATTCTTCTATATCCTACGTGATCTCTGTTTCATCTAGGTCTCTCTCTACATATCAGCGCTCCTGTAGTACGGAGGCCATGCTGTATCTAAATTATTCATCGATTTCATTCACAGAGAAGTCTTGTGTTTCATTTACTGGAAAGAAGCAAATCGAGAAGCCCCAATGTCCGGCAGCGGCTACAATGATTCTGCACTTCGATAATTACCGAACGGTCTACAAGAGACATCACACTGGTTCTCCAATGTGCTTTGTTGTATATTTTATGCTCCCATTGTGCCAAAGTACCAGGGACAAGGACAGTGGAAGAGATTTAGGTCCCCAGGATCAGCAAAAATTTCGACCATTTAAGGCCCGGTTCACATCTGCGCATGTGTTTCCATTTGGGGAGTCTGCTTGGGGACCCCCTGAACGGAAACCTATCTGCATAAAAAAGCGGTTACCGGCAGACCCCATAGACTATAATGGGGTCCGTGCGGTTTCCGCTCGGAAACCCATGCACAGATGTGAACCGGGCCTAACCCCTGATGCTCCACAATCACTACTGATGTGAGTGTGGACAAAGGGAAGAAGCTCCTTCTGTCCTGTGTGCCCTGGCTCTACTCGTAATGACTGTCTCAATAAAATGGTGCTTTCCATTAATTTATACAATGGGCATCATAAAAATGGTGGAATTCCCAGGTATATACAGTCATGAGAAAAAGAAAGTCCGCCCTCCTTGGAGTCTCAGATTTTTTATGTATCAGGACAGTGTGACCACCTATAAAAACAGAGGTTTTTGGCAATTCGCTGGTCTGGAGCATTCAGGTGTGTGTTAACACAATGCTAAGGAGGAAAGACATCAGCAATGATCTTAAAGAAGCAATTGTTGATGGGAAGGGTTATAAGGTTATTTCCAAACAATTTGACAGCCATCATTCTACAGTGAGAAAGATTATTCACAAGTGGAAAATATTCAAGACAGATGACAATCTTCCCAGGCGTGGACGTCCCAGCAAAAAAAACAAAGAACATGAGTTACATCTCAGCATATCAGCAGTAACACCTCATAGCGACTGTCTAGAATTGTGGTGAATGGTGATGACTTGGGCTTGTGTTGTATCCACTATGGAGGGGCTGTTACTGCCCTTCACATTCTGGGGAAGTTTTGTGGTCAGTTTTTGGCTCAGCAGGTATGGGGCTCAAAATTTCCTGCAAATGGGGATCGCAATGCTGGAGGGTATGTAGTTAGTTACCAGTAGAGATGAACCCAAGATTCATTTGGATTCAGGATCGGATCCCTGATTCGTTTCAGGTCAAACAAGTTCGGATAGAACCGGAAGTGACATTATTATACTGTAGGGTCCAGACTCTGGGTTCAGACTATAGAGTATAATAGGTCGTAGCCAAGGAGAGGTGTAAAAAATAAAAAACATTTACACTCACCTTGCCTCGCCTCTTTTGGACCTCCTCGTGGTGTCCGGTGCTCTCACAAAATATGGATGCAAAGACCATTGCTAGACTGTGTGAACAACTATCAACCCCATCATCTTATGATATCATGCATAGCGCTCCCATTATCATAGCGCCCACGATGAACTCTCCTATACTCTTGTGTCTTCAGATTTAGTAATTTGGGAAATTTCTGCTCCCAAATACCAGACATTCCTCCTATTCCACTTCTGTGTGCAGGTAACAGAGCCATTGCTTGCATTTGTTTACGGCGGATGACGGAGCCCCTATACCAGGTCAATAGCTGCTCGGAAGATTAAAGGATGGCGAATAATACTTTCCACATCCTTTCAAACAACATGACAGTCCTGAAATACCTCCCCGGGAGTCGTATAAACAGACGCCTGACAGAGCCTGACCTGTAATATGTGCACATAGGACTAATAACGCGGAATAAGGGAGGTTGTGCGCAAGTCATGGTAATGCCGGATGAGCCATGCCAGTATGAGCGGTGTAGCTTTTATTGGGTTGTTTCTTTCCAGGTGTAACTGCATTGCCTTTAATCTCTTGCTGACTAATCTCACCATGTCTCAGGGCTGTTAGTGGACTGAAAGCACCTGGGGGCTGGCGTCTGGGGGTGGGGGGCTACTAACATACAGTAAGGGCTAAGCACAGGAAATAGCAAACATTTCTTCACCCTAAACATATAGTAAATTGCCCTAACAAGGGCATCTAGATGTAAAAAAAATGAATAATTCTGCCATACAATGACCAAATATTACCACCGTATACTAAGCAAAAAATGCAAGTCTGGTCTGATCGGGTGCAGTCAGAAAACAAATGTAAGGGAACATCTGATTTTACCTGTGTGCACTCCCTGTCATTTCCATATGTCCCAGACTTAATTGAAGGCATCAATGTCTGAAGAGTATGCTGTCCATCCACACCAAATACCCCTGATGACATCATCAGATTCCCTCCTGACCATAATGCCACTATGACATCCACAATGCCTCCATAAGAGATAAAATGCCATTACTGCCCCTATTGGGGGCAGTAATGCCATTTCCACCTTCCACCATCATCCACCTTCTGCACAGGGCTCTGTCTCACCTGGAAAAACCAGGGAACACTGTGAGAATAATGTTCTTTGATTTCTCCAGTGCTTTTAACACCATACAGCCCAGGTTACTGAGAGACAAGCTGGGCCTTGCTGGAGTGGACCACCACCTCTCCAACTGGATCCTAGACTACCTCACAAATCGACCTCAATACGTGAGAGCCCAAGACTGTGTGTCAGGTACCGTGATCTGTAATACGGGGGCACCTCAGGGTACGGTTCTCGCCCCTTTCCTCTTCACACTGTACACTGCTGATTTTAGGTGCAACTCATCCAGCTGCTACCTACAGAAGTATTCTGATGACTCTGCAATAGTAGGCCTCATCACAGATGATGATGACAGGGAGTACAGAGAACTGAACCGGTTTTTTGTGGACTGGTGCCACCGGAACCACCTGAAGATTAACGCGGGGAAGACCAAGGAGATGGTGGTGGACTTCCGTAAAGGCAGATGCCCTCCAAAACCAGTGGACATCCTGGGGACGGGCATCGAGATTGTGAACACCTATAAGTACCTGGGTCTGCTCCTTAATAATAAGCTGGACTGGGCAGATCATATGGAGGCCCTGTACAGGAAGGGGCCACAGCAGGCTCTACCTGCTTAGGAAGCTGAGAGCCTTTGGAATCCGGGGGGCACTTCTTAGGACTTTCTTCAACTCGGTAGTGGCATCAGCCATCTTCTTTGGAGTGGCCTGCTGGGGGAGCAGTATATCAACCAGGGACAGAAATAAACTTGACAAGCTGATTAGAAGGGCCAGCTCTGTCCTGGGGAGCCCACTGGACCCAGTGCAGGTGGTGGGTGACAGAAGGATACTGTCCGTGGTGAGCTCCATGCGGGAGAATAACTCCCATCCCATGCATGAGACTGTGATCGCGCTGAGCAGTACTGTCAGTGACCGACTACTCCACCCTAGGTGTGAGAAGGAGCGCTATCGGAAGTCTTTCCTCCCCACCGCGGTTAGGCTGTACAACCAACACCGACCTAAGCAGAGATCATTACACACAGAGAACCGAAATATCTCTCTGCCTGTTATATCCCCCCCCCCCCTCTGCTACTTCTTATCTGTCTGTCTGCTATCAATGTAATGCCTCTCACCTTGGAACATTCCTGTACATGTTGTATTTGTATTTGCTTATCTTATCTTTGCTGCTGTAACACACTGAATTTCCCCACTGTGGGACTATTAAAGGACTATTATTATTATTATTATTATTATTATTATTGCACCCACAGTGCCCCATAATAAACATAATGACATCATTGCTACCTATGCAAACTACAATGCCCCCATGCTAGCCACAACACCCTCTATGCCAGCAACAATGGCACATATGACAGTCAAAATCCCCTCTATGCCATACAATACCTTCATGACAGAACAATCCCCGATGCCACCAATTTTGGCTCCATGCCAGCCAGTAGATTTTACATCACCCATGGAATAGATTCAGTTTGTATACTAGTCTAGTATGTATATACCTTAGCCAATGCTGAGTAGTGATCGGCGCCTCCCCTGGCACCCAGAACACAGGTCACATGTCCTACCAAGCCGCGGAAATCTTATTACAAATATATATAGCAGGGGCGTAACTAGGAATGATGGGGCTCCATACAAAGCTTTTCCTAGACCCCCCCCCCCACACGGTATAACACTCCCTTTACTTATCCCACCATGGCCTATTGCCCCTTTATTGGTCCCCATACAGTATACTGTCCCCTTACAGGCCCCATATAGTAAAGGCCCCCATACAGTATATATATATATATATATATATATATATATATATATATATATATAACTCTGTATGGAGATCTGTAACGGACCCTTACTGTATGGAGGCCTGTAATAAGGGCCCTTAATGTATGGGCGCCTGAAACTGTAATGGCCAATGCTTCAGGCCCCCATACAGTAAGGGCCCCTGTTAAAGGCCTTCACACCTTATAGCACCCCCACAAAGGTACTTTAGGCTGCCACCTACTGGATTAGTCCAGCAGGTATGGGACAATTTTCACTTACCTATCCCCACTCCTGTCCACGACCACCTCCACTTAGGTCTCCAGGGGGCGATGCATATTACGTCATGATGCAATGTCCAGGATGTAATATGCAGCGCCCCCTAGATGTCACAGGCCCCACAGCATCCACTATGGCTGCTATTGGAGTAGTTACCCCTGATATATAACTTGTATGGTGAAAAGCCAATATCCATACTCTTTACTGAAGCCCGGAGAGGCAGTCTCTTGCACAGCAAACCTTGTCTATGAGATTCCGGAACAAACCGATTGTGAAGGCTTTTATAGGCCCCATATTAATTGGTGAAGAAGGACGTGTCGTTCCTAAAATCCAATTATGATCCGGGGGCTGAAAGATGGATTCTAAGCAATGTAAAATGTCATAAAGAAGGGCTTCTGAAGATTTTCTGCAGACGTCTACATAGTCCATAATAACCACGTCTCCCCATTCATTTACTATCAGACGGATTTAATTATGAGCTGGAAACAATAGAGTTACATTGCATCATGAGATTCTGCGTCCATTCATCTGGTACGCAGGCCTCACGCTGAACTGACGACATTCCCAATTTGTTTCCATTTTGTACATTGGATTTATTGTGCACATAAAGCTACAACTTTCTAATAGATTTTAACTTTCTTTTCTTCACCCTTTAAACCCTATATGGGGATATGGACCTTACTGCGGGAACCATCAGGTCACTATTTCTAGGGGTAATTTCGGTTTTGGTGACAGTTGACCCAAGCAGGCTAAGAGACATTGGGGGAATTTATCATTCCCTCTATGCCAGTTTTCTTCAATTGAGGATTGATATTGTGGCAGACATAGAAAGGCCCCAAAAGTGGGCCACAATCCTCGTTCTGTGCCTTGCTCACAACACAGAACACTTTGGCCCAACATATTTACTATAACTTTGTTGAGACTGGCATATGAAACACAAGCCTCAATAAATCTGCCCCAATGACGTCTGGCACTGAAGGAACAGGTAAGAAACATGGTCAGAGAACAGGACAAGGTCAGGATAGTCGGAGTACGTTCTGCCCGATAAGCAGGCTGGAGGTAAGGGCATGAATTGGTAAACAGGTTCAGAGTCAGGTAATACAAGCCAAGGTCAAACACAAGTAACATGATCAGAGCTATGGCAGACACTTTTGCACGATACTAGGTGTCTTATAGCTCAGGTACCCTCCCAGGAAGGTGCCTTAAATCGCAAGGTGGTTTGTGGTGACTGGTGCATACTGACCCAATAAGTAAATCAGCCATTCCCTGCGCCAACTGGGGCCTTTGTTAAGACTAGTGTATGAAACGTGAGTCTTAATAAATCTGCCCCAATTACTTGTGGCGCTAAAGGAACGGGTAGGAAACATGGTCAGAGTACAAGATGAGGTCAGGACAGGTGGAGTATGTTCTGCACAGTGGTAAAGCAGGAGGAAAGAGACGGTGGCATGGGTTCAGGAACAGGTTTAGAGTCTCATAACAGAAGCCAAGGTAAAACACAAGTAACATGGACAGGGCTATGACAGACACCTTTGCAGGAGACTAATAATAATAATACATTTTATTTATATAGTGCCAACATATTCCGCAGCACTGTACAACTTGTAGGGTTCAGGTACTGACAAAAAAGATACATTACAAAGAAATAGTCAATTCACACACTGGGATTGAGGGCCCTGCCCACAAGAGCTTACAATCTATGAGGTAGAGGGGGTGACACAGGAGGTAGCAGGGGCAGCATCGGAGGTAGCATTGCTTATACAATGGTCAGACAATTCTGTAATAGAGGTTACTGTCATTACACATATATAAAGCTGTATGAGCCATCACCAGTCGTGTCCTGTAACGTGCAGATGGTGCCTGGACATATAAAGCTAGTCTGATACGGCATCATATCCTGTGAGGTAATGTTGAAGCATAAACGGAGGAGGGTACATTTTAGGGATTATAACTATGGAAGGGTTTACATTAGGAGTTGTGATAGGCCTGTCTGAAAAGATGTGTCTTTAGTTTACGCTTGAAGCTGTGGAAATTGGGGGTTAATCTGATAGTCTGGGATAGAGCATTCCAGAGAAGTGGTGCAACTCGGGAGAAGTCTTGTATACGAGCGTGGGAGGTTCTGATAATAGAGGATGTTAGTCTTAGGTCATTGAGTGAATGGAGAGTACGGGTTGGGCGATAGACAGAGATGAGGGAGGAAATGTAGGGAGGTGCAGCATAATGGAGAGCCTTGTGGATGAGGGGGATAAGTTTATATTGTATTCTGTATTGAATAGGTAGCCAATGTAGTGACCGGTATAGACCGGAGGCATCGCTGTAGCGTCTAGACTGATAGATGAGCCTGGCCAGAATAGATTGTAGAGGGGAGAGTTTAGTAAGGGGAAGACCGATTAGTAAGGAGTTACAGTAGTCAAGGCGAGAGTGAATCAGGGCAACAATAAGTGTCTTTAGTGTATCTGTGGTAAGGAAAGGGCGGATTCTGGAGATGTTTTTGAGGTGGAGATGACA
Organism: Leptodactylus fallax; assembly: GCA_947044405.1. Lineage (NCBI taxonomy): Eukaryota > Metazoa > Chordata > Amphibia > Anura > Leptodactylidae > Leptodactylus > Leptodactylus fallax. The sequence goes on along the minus strand of CAMRHE010000238.1, from coordinate 2,321,889 downwards.
TGAACGTGCGAGTGATTGGATATGGGGGGTGAAGGAAAGGTCTGAGTCAAACATAACCCCGAGGCAGCGGCCATACTGCCTAGGAGATATGGTAAGGCCGGAGACTGCAATGGAGATATCAGGGACAGATCTATTAGATGGTGGAAACAGCAGTAGTTCAGTCTTTGAGAGATTCAGTTTCAGATAAAGCGAAGACATGATATTTGAGACAGCAGAGAGACAGTCACTGGTGTTCTGTATTAGTGCAGGGGTGATGTCACGGGATGACGTATATAATTGGGTGTCATCAGCATAAAGATGGTACCGGAAGCCAAACCTAGTGATGGTTTGTCCAATGGGTGCTGTGTAGAGGGAGAAGAGCAGGGGACCTAGGACCGAGCCCTGAGGAACCCCAACGGCAAGGGGAAGAGGGGAAGAAACAGAGCCCGCAAATGATACACTGAAAGTGCGATCAGAGAGATAAGAGGAGAACCAGGAGAGAGTGCGGTGTCTGTGAGGCCGACAGAGCGGAGCATAGTGAAGAGGAGTTGATGGTCAACAGTGTCAAATGCTGCTGAGAGATCCAGAAGAATAAGAAGAGAGAAGTCACCTTTGGATTTAGCCGTCAGGAGATCATTGGAGACTTTTGTGAGGGCCGTTTCAGTAGAGTGCAGAGTGCGGAAGCCAGATTGTAAGGGGTCAAGAAGAGAGTTAGCAGAAAGATAGTGGATTAAACGAGAATAGACCAAGCGTTCCAAGATTTTGGAGACTAAGTGCCTTATTGCTCAGGTACACTCCCATAAGGGAAGGTGACTTAAAGGTTAGCTTAGGGGATCCCTTTTTTCTACATTGGTTGGGGGCTGCACATTATGGTATTGCAGGCATGTGGCCCCTGGCCCCAGGTTATGCCCCCCTGCTATACAGTAATATGGGCTAATGACTATTCCATGATCTTAGTGACTCATGACGAGACAATTACACCCATCATTACAGCTGGATACATCACAATGAAGGAGAAGATAGGGGCATCCAGACGAGTGTTGACAGAAGACCCGAAACGGCCCTTGTGTTTGTGGACAGGGGAAATGTTAGTCATTATACACGGAGCAATCATACGAGGTCTCTTTGATCTCACTTACTGCTGTATCACTACTAGGACATAGATCAGACATGATGTCATCTGAAGGAAAATACCTAAATAAAATAGAGGAATCGTTGAAGAACATTTCCCCCCCAAACAAAAATAATTTATAATATTTTTTTTTAAATGCAGTAAATATAGGTCAAATTGTTAAAATTTTTATTTGGCAATTTATTATGGTCTCTTTAGGTCAACAAAGTTTTTAAAACACATTTCTGAGGATCTGATGGCTGTTAACATCATGAAGACCCAACATATCAGAGAGGAGGAAAGTCCTACCCAACAGGAGAGGAGCATAATGTTCCCCACCAACCAAGGGAGGAGCACAAGGTTCACCACCAACCAGGAGAGGAGCACAATGTTCACTGCCAAACAGGAGAGGAGCACAATGTTCACCACCAACCAAGAGAGGAGCACAATGTTCACCACCAACCAGGAGAGGAGCACCGTCTTCATCACCAACCAGGAGAAGAGCACAGTGTTCACTGACAAACAGGAGAAGAGCACAATGTTCACTATCAACCAGGAGAGAAGCGCAATGTTCACCATCAACCAGGAGAGGAGTACTGTCTTCATCACCAACCAGGAGAGGATCACAATGTTCACCACCAACCAGGAAAGGAGCACAATGTTCACCACCAACCAGGAGAGGATCACAATGTTCACCACCAACCAGGAAAGGAGCACAATGTTCACCACCAACCAGGAGAGGATCACAATGTTCACCACCAACAAGGAAAGGAGCACAATGTTCACCACCAACCAGGAGAGGAGCACAATGTTCACTGCCAAACAGGAGAGGAGCACAATGTTCACCACCACCGGGGGGGGAGCCCGCCTTCATCCCAACCAGGAGAGGAGCACAATGTTCACCACCAACCAGGAGAGGAGCACAATGTTCACCACCAACCAAGAGAGGAGCACAATGTTCACCACCAACCAAGAGAGGAGCACCATCTTCATCACCCACCAGGAGAAGAGTACAATGTTCACCATCAACCAGGAGAAGAGCTCAATGGTCACCACCAACCAGGAGAGGAACGCTAACTTTCTGAAAGCATTCTTACTTTGCAGCTTTTTCTGCGTACCTTCCTTTTGCACAATACTGTAGGTCCCCTGTGTGTCTCTGGGTTTAGCTATACTGTACATTATAACTAAACTCAATTTTATAGCTATGTTGTATTCAATACATTTTTTAAGGGGAGGGGACATGCATTTGGGCTTGTGCCCCAGATCACTCGGTGTGCTAGTAATGCCTATAGGCAGCCATTCATGTAAATATCTGCCTTGTGATGCTACTTTTCACCTGATTTGACTGATTCAAGGAACTTTGTCTAGATTAAAGATGGGTGAACCTCCCAAGATTCATTTAGTTTCAGGTCCTGGCTGACTCAGGTCACTGATCGGTTTGGCGTTGAACATGTTCAGATAGAACCGGAAGTGACATTATGATACTCCTTGTTTCTTCAGACCCCAGAGTATAATAGGTGGAGGTCCAGGGAAAGTAACAAAACTACAACATTTATACTCACCTGTTACCTCTTATGGGCCTGCTGGCAGCATCCGGTGCGCTCTCTCGGTCTCCTTGATTACATCATCTCACTTGTCATGCCTATGTGACCGCTGTGGCCCAATCACAAGCCTCAGGGGTGACCCAGGGCACATAATTTCACCAGGAGAGCGCAAGACATTTAGACATCTTGAGGAGGCCCAAAAGAGGTGATGGAAGGTGAATATGAGTATTTTTGTCTCCCCCCCCCCCCCAGGGCCTCCACCTGAAGAGACCCCAGCGTATAATAATTTACTACAATGCAATTCGCAGCGGCCATTTTAGGTCATGTGAGAGAAGTCCCCAATTGTTCGATTATGTTAAAAACCGAACAATTTGGAATATTCGGGTTGATCCCGGCTCATGATGAATTAGCTCAGTCATCTCTAGATGCAACGTCTTGGAGTATTAAAGGGACGTGATAAACCTGAGCGCACACCGGAACCTTCTAGGTTTGCATCACCCTTTGGTCTGGACATGGACAAATCTTACCGCAGCTCACATGGGCCCACAGACAGTACAGCAATGTAAGAAAGATCTTTGCATCCACCTTTACTACATCTATCGGTCCTGGGTGACATTACTAATAATGAGGGTTCCATTTTTGCAAACTTTTTACATTTTCTACAATCCATCCTAAACTGCTGTTAGAAGATTAAAGGCTTGTCTGGAATTTCTGCAGTAATAGAGGGGGGTCCTCCGTACAAGACCCTCATCTGGAGCAGACAGTGGTTACCATGAACATCGCTCCTATATTCTACAGACAGCCCATTGATTTCAATACCATCATACCCTGAGAAGGATACAGGTGGCATTAAAGGGGATGTTCGGTTAGAACGTAGACTATTAGTCAATTGATGGGGGTCTCCTGTTCAGGATGCTCCTCCACAGAGGCGACACAGACAGTAGAAGAACCCTATGCAGGAACAATATATGAGCCCTTTGCTCCCCAATAGCTCATCATGGAGACAATTTACATCTTTCTATAAATCCACCAGTAAATTTGAGCTATGAGGTGCAGGTTGCTTTTGGGGTGGCAGTGGTCACCCCTTTCCTACCAGTTACCTGAACATATAGCATGGCTGCCCCTGCTCAACTATAAGCCAGGCAGGGAAGAGAGGATCTGCCAAGAGCATCTCTCATTTGTTATATCCTGAAATACATGGAAAACCGGCTGTGAGAACTGTGTAATCTATGAGATAGATATAAGATAGATAGATGGATAGATATGAGATAGATAGATATGAGATAGATATATAGATAGATATGAGATAGATATATAGATAGATATGAGATAGATATGAGATAGATAGATATGAGATAGATAGATAAATAGATAGATAGATAGATAGATATGAGATAGATAGATATGAGATAGATAGACAGGTATGAGATAGATAGATACAGTGCTGGCCAAAAGTATTGGCACCCCTGCAATTCTGTCAGATAATACTCAATTTCTTCCAGAAAATGATTGCAATCACAAATGCTTTGGTAATAATATCTTCATTTAATTTGTCTTCAATGGAAAACCACAAAAAGAATTGTCAAAAAGCCAACTTGGATATAATTCCACACCAAACATAAAAAGGGGGTGGACAAAAGTATTGGCACCCTTTGAAAAATCAGGTGATGCTTCTCTAATTTGTGTAATTAACAGCACCTGTTACTTACCTGTGGCACATAACAGGTGGTGGCAATAACTAAATCAAACTTGCAGCCAGTTGAAATGGATTAAAGTTGACTCAACCTCTGTCCTGTGTCCTTGTGTGTACCACATTGAGCATGGAGAAAAGAAAGAAGACCAAAGAACTGTCTGAGGACTTGAGAAGTAAAATTGTGAGGAAGCATGAGCAATCTCAAGGCTACAAGTCCATCTCCAAAGACCTGAATGTTCCTGTGTCTACCGTGCGCAGTGTCATCAAGAAGTTTAAAGCCCATGGCACTGTGGCTAACCTCCCTAGATGTGGCCGGAAAAGAAAAATTGACGAGAGATTTCAACAAAAGATTGTGCGGATGGTGGCTAAAGAACCTCGACTAACATCCAAACAAGTTCTAGCTTCCCTGCAGTCCGAGGGTACAACAGTGTCAACCCGTACTATCCGTCGGCGTCTGAATGAAAAGGGACTCTATGGTAGGATACCCAGGAAGACCCCACTTCTGACCCAGAGACATAAAAAAGCCAGGCTGGAGTTTGCCAAAACTTACCTGAGAAAGCCAAAAACTTTTTGGAAGAATGTTCTCTGGTCAGATGAGACAAAAGTAGAGCTTTTTGGGAAAAGGCATCAACAAAGAGTTTACAGGAGAAAAAAGAGGCCTTCAAAGAAAAGAACACGGTCCCTACAGTCAAATATGGCGGAGGTTTCCTGATGTTTTGGGGTTGCTTTGCTGCCTCTGGCACTGGACTGCTTGGCCGTGTGCATGGCATTATGAAGTCTGAAGACTACCAACCAAATTTTGCAGCATAATGTAGGGCCCAGTGTGAGAAAGCTGGGTCTCCCTCAGAGGTCATGGGTCTTCCAGCAGGACAATGACCCAAAACACACTTCAAAAAGCACTAGAAAATGGTTTGAGAGAAAGCACTGGAGACTTCTAAAGTGGCCAGCAATGAGTCCAGACCTGAATCCCATAGAACACCTGTGGAGAGATCTCAAAATGGCAGTTTGGAGAAGGCGCCCTTCACATCTCAGGGACCTGGAGAAATTGGCCAAAGAAGAATGGTCTAAAATTCCAGCAGAGCATTGTAAGAAACTCATTGATGGTTACCGGAAGCGGTTGTTCGCAGTTATTTTGTCTAAAGGTTGTGCTACCAAGTATTAGGCTGAGGGTGCCAATACTTTTGTCCGGCCCATTTTTGGAGTTTTGTGTAAAATGATCAATGATTTGACTTTTTTTTTCATTCTCTTTTATGTTTTTTCATTGCAAGCAAAATAAATGAAGATATTATTACCAAAGCATTTGTGATTGCAATCATTTTCTGGAAGAAATTGAGTATTATCTGACAGAATTGCAGGGGTGCCAATACTTTTGGCCAGCACTGTATGAGATAGTTAGATAGATAGATAGATAGATAGATAGATAGATATGAGATAGATAGATAGATATGAGATAGATAGATAGAGATAGATAGATAGATAGATAGATAGATATGAGATAGATAGATATGAGATAGATAGATAGATATGAGATAGATATGAGATAGATAGATAGATAGATAGATAGATAGATAGATAGATAGATAGGAGATAGATAGATAGATAGATAGATAGAGATAGATATGAGATAGATATGAGATAGATAGATAGATAGATAGATAGATAGATAGATATGAGATAAATAGACAGGTATGAGATAGATAGATAGATAGATAGATAGATATGAGATAGATAGATAGATAGATATGAGATAGATAGATAGATAGATAGATAGATAGATAGATATGAGATAGATAGATAGATAGATAGATAGAGATATATAGATAGATAGATAGATATGAGATAGATAGATAGATAGATAGATAGATAGATAGAGATAGATAGATATGAGATAGATAGATAGATAGATATGAGATATGAAATAGATATGAGATAGATATGAGATAGATAGATATGAGATAGATAGATATGAGATAGATAGATAGATAGATAGATATGAGAGGTACGGATACATTGTACACACAGTAACCCTGTATACAGCCTCATTATAAAGCCCAGATCTGGTTTTCTAGCAGATGGGACTCGATCGTGTTTTTCAGCCATGGGGCATAAAGAAGCACTCGAGGAATGCCTGTGCTGCGATTCACGGCCTCAGATATTTGCCACTTTCTTGTGTCATCGAGTTTCACTCCCATTCAGAGATCACAGGAGCTGCGGTGGCCTCTTTTGCTCTTTTCATACAGAAATGTATAGAAAGACACTTTCTTTACAAGGCAGAGATGAAGCCGATCGTCTTACTAAACTCTTTGTCTTCACTGTACAAATGGTGCCATACTTAAAGGGACGGCCACAATGTAAAACGTCTTGTTTTTGTCCAAGCGCTGAATAGGAGAAGTTTCTTTTTTATATTACATTGTATCACTGTGGCAAATTTTTCTGCGGTGTTCTGCGGAGCTGCTTATATGCGGTGTTACCCTTGGTGCCCCCTCGAGCAGAAGAAAGTTAGATAACTGCCCTGTGACTACTCTCCACATACATCAGCAGAATACAGGTGACATTTAAGGGGATGACGTTTAAGGACCAGCACATCCATACATTACTAATAATTTCATGGAGAATGGTGTAATGCTTAATTTACCCTGTGGAGGCACTGTAGAGACAGTAAACAGTTGCTTCTAGTTTCTTGCACTTGGTTTACAACCAATCACTGGAGGTTACATCAATGGGACACCCTGTGATCAGTAACCCCATTGGTTCCAGCTACAGTAACCGCTCAGATGGTCCCAAGCTTCTATGGTGCTAACCAGCAAGTAGTTATCATGACTTCGCTCCATTCTCTGAGGGCTGTGCTGAAAGGTGGAATCTTTACACTGAAAATTATTGCCAATCTGCATATGTGTTCCAGAAGAAAGAACAAGGGAATAATGAGAGCTTCAGAATCAGTGGAATGCTGAGTAGTTAATAGGAGCGCCGAAGTGAAGGCTACACCGGCCTTCTCCCTGATAGTGATTGAATGTGGCCTTCGAGAGAACAAGGAGGTGACTAAAGACCAAGGACAATGATGTCCAGAGCTGGGAATTAGGAAGATATATATTGTATATTTCTAGAACTGTTAGATGAAGGTCAACATTGTAACATATGTAGGTAGCATAGAAAGGGGGGAACATAAAGTAAAGGACGACATAAAATATATTAACATAGTCTAGGAACCTAGTAACATATAATATAGTAACATAGTCTAGGAACATAGTAACATATAATATAATAACATAAAATATAGTAACATAGTCTAGGAACATAGTAACATATAATATAGTAACATAGTCTAGGAACATAGTAACATATAATATAATAACATAAAATATAGTAACATAGTCTAGGAACCTAGTAACATATAATATAGTAACATAGTCTAGGAGCATAGTAACATATAATATAGTAACATAGTCTAGGAACCTAGTAACATATAATATAGTAACATAGTCTAGGAACATAGTAACATATAATATAATAACATAAAATATAGTAACATAGTCTAGGAACATAGTAACATATAATATAGTAACATAGTCTAGGAACCTAGTAACATATAATATAGTAACATAGTCTAGGAACATAGTAACATATAATATAGTAACATAGTCTAGGAACATAGTAACATATAATATAATAACATAAAATATAGTAACATAGTCTAGGAACCTAGTAACATATAATATAGTAACATAGTCTAGGAGCATAGTAACATATAATATAGTAACATAGTCTAGGAACCTAGTAACATATAATATAGTAACATAGTCTAGGAACATAGTAACATATAATATAATAACATAAAATATAGTAACATAGTCTAGGAACATAGTAACATATAATATAGTAACATAGTCTAGGAACCTAGTAACATATAATATAGTAACATAGTCTAGGAGCATAGTAACATATAATAACATATAATATAGTAACATAGTCTAGGAACATAGTAACATATAATATAGTAACATAGTCTAGGAACATAGTAACATATAATATAGTAACATAGTCTAGGAACATAGTAGCATATAATATAGCAATATAGTCTAGGAACATAGTAAGGGTGGGTTCACACTTGCGCTTGAGTCCGTCCGCCGCCCGTCCGCGCAGTGAAAATCTCGGGGACGGGATAGGAATCGGATACCGACAGGTTAGCAATGCATTGGTTTAAAACCTTTTTTTTTGTGGGGTTTTTAAGCAATGCGTGGGTGTCCGTGCCCCTCTGCGCTGCGAAGCCGTTTTTTTTTCGTCAGACACGAAGTCCTGCCTGTCCGACTTTGTTTCCGACGAAAAAAAAAGGATTCGCAGCGCAGAGGGTGCAATCGGATACCCGCGCATTGCATTCAAAACCCATTCAAATGAATGGGTTTTTAACCAATGCGTCGCTGACCGGTCTGTATCCAATGCCAATCCCGTTCGCCGAGATTTTCACTCGGATTGGCAACGGACGGACTGGAACGCAGGTGTGAACCCACCCTAACCTGTCGGTATCCGATTCCTATCCCGTTCCCCGAGATTTTCACTTGGACTGGCAGCGGACGGACTCAAGCGCAGGTGTGAACCCACCCTAACATATAATATAGCAATATAGTCTAGGAACATAGTAACATATAATATAGTAACATATAATATAGCAATATAGTCTAGGAAAATATAATATAGTAACATAGTCTAGGAACATAGTAACATTTACTATAGTAACATATAATATAGCAATATAGTCTAGTAACATACAGTATATAGTAACATAATCTAGGAACATAGTAACATATAATATAGTAACATAGACTAGGAACATAGTAACATATAATATAGTAACATAGTCTAGGAATATAGTAATATATAATATAGTAACATATAATATAGTAATATAGTCTAGGAACATGGTAACATAAAATATACTAACATAAAATACAGTAACATAGTCTAGGAAAATAGTAACATATAATATAGTAACATACATTAGTAATAATAATAATTCTTTAATAGTCCCACCATGGGGAAATTTGGTGTGTTACAGCAGCAAGGATATGCAATGCAAGATAAGAAATACAAATACACATACAATATATACAAAACGCTCCAAGGTAGAGGCATTTCATTGATAGTAGACAGACAGATAGAAAGGTACAGGTAAAGAAGTGGCAGAGGGGGGGGATATCACAACAGAAGGATATTTCAGTTCTCTGTGTGTAATGATCTCCACTTAGGTCGGTGTTGGTTTTACAGCCTGACCGCAGCGGGGGAGAAAAGACTTCCGATAGCGCTCCTTCTCACACCTAGGGTGGAGCAGTCGGTCACTGACAGTACTGCCCAGCGCTATCACAGTCTCATGCATGGGATGGGACTTCTTCTTCTGCATGGAGCTCACCACGGACAGTATCCTTCTGTCACCCACCACCTGCACTGGGTCCAGTGGGCTCCCCAGGACAGAGCTGGCCCTTCTAATCAGCTTGTCCAGTTTATTTCTGTCCCTGGTTGATATACTGCTCCCCCAGCAGGCCATTCCAAAGAAGATGGCTGATGCCACTACCGAGTTGAAGAAAGTCCTAAGAAGTGCCCCCCGGACTCCAAAGACTCTCAGCCTCCTAAGCAGGTAGAGCCTGCTGTGGCCCTTCCTGTACAGGACCTCCATGTGATCTGCCCAGTCCAGCAGATGGGAACTGATGGGAGTAGATGTGAACCATCTTTGTCGCACGACCCTTTTTTGCACCAAAGTTTGCTCTTTCTGCACCGTGCTCACCACTTTTTAAGCAGGGCCCAGAAAGAGCCAAGTAACTCATCAGCCCATCAAATTCACTAAAACTAACTTATACTTGAATTCTCTGCCAGTCCCTGGCTAGGGTAGATTTCAGCTCTGGCACACGTTACCTCCCATGGTACAGCAGAATTATTATTATAACCTTGTAATAATTCTGGTACATTTTATGCCAGATGGGCAATGGATTAAAGACTGTGGTAGGAAATACCGGTCTTAATAAATTCCCCACAGAGTGTTTTTCCTTAAAGGTGGCCCTAGGAGTACACAGTGGTGTCTTGTAAGTGCTGGGAATTTCTCCAGGGAGCTGCCATGCGGCATATTCTTAGACACTACTGTTTGGGCTCTACGTTAGTCTGTCTGCACTGCAGGGAGGCCCTAAGGGGATGGGGGTAATTGTCCAGCTTCACCACCCCTAACAACAGCCTTGGTATTGGATGCCCCTTGGTATCCATTATTGGACAGGTTGCTCACTTCCCAGCCGGGTGGCACACCTTATCATTGCCCTATTACAAGTAATATTTTACTCTTCATAGAACCAATAACTTCATCGTGAATGTTCAGCTCCAGCTGGAAGTGATTTTTGATATAACTCCGCGGCTTTGAACTCCATCCCTGTCAGTGCAGCTCTGGGAATCCATTCCTTCTAGTTTATTGCCCGGTGTATTTAGATGAGTGACGGATCTATGGAGCTTCTCAGGCCGACTCATTATGGATGTTCGATGATATTCTCATGACTTGGAAGTCAAACGTTTACAACTAGTGTCAGCCGAGATATGAGAAGAAGAAGGATTCATCCATTATATAATTACCCTGATGTCATGACGGTCACGTCATAGATAAACCATCCGACTCTGAACATTGAGTATTCAACTTTACAGAATCCGTCTCTGTCACATTCAATGAGGAATTTCCATATCTCGGGCAGGTTGATACTGTATAGGATAAGTGCTGCCATATGTAACCCTCAGGCCCAGCTGGACACATGTTATCACTTCCACATCACATAATGCCGCAATCCCACCCTGGATTCGGCTTTGATCAATGAGCCCGGACTTGTTTGGATATAATCTCTATTACTATATTTTGCGTGATTATTATGCTGGATGTACATCAGACCGCGGTGGAGTTTACGGCTGATTTACAGCTCATCTTGGCAAATTGGTGGTAGTCTGGTGAGATAGCAGGTGGACTCCTGGGATGGATAATAGACTGTTCTAATAGGTATCCATTTAAAGGAGACCTCACACATTTTCAATCAGGAATAGCCGAGTACCGTATTTTTCAGATTATAAGCACTCATATATCAGGCTGTATTGTATTTATCTTCACAGATCACACCTTTTCTCATAAGGGTCTGCGCCATAATAGAAGGTGGAAGGGCAGTATGATGGAAGTTGAACCATTAGGGTGTGCCTTGAACAGTTGGTCTGGTGTACAGAGAAGGGTAAAATCTAGAGATGAGCAAAACGGTATGATGAAACCAGATTCAACCTGGCTTTTCCAAACGTTTTTGGTTCTATTCGAGCCCACTACTTTTAGGGGGTTCTTCACTCGCTAACCGATTATACTTTTCAGACCCCAAAGTATAATAGGTAGAGGCCCAGGAGAGGTGTAATAAAAATAAACAATTACTCATCTTCCCCGACCTCTTCTGGGGATCGTGAAGGTGTCTAACGCTCATGCCATCATCCACGAGGCAAGAAGAGGATCCAGAGGGAGCGCATGACATCAGTCAGGAGGCCAGAAGAAGGCACCAGATGCCACGAGGATGTCCTCCTACTCTGGAGTCTGAAGACTTAAAGGAAAAAACGTTTTTTCTCTGGAGGACGGGGAAGGTGAAAAATTAAAAAAAACAGCTCTTCTATCCCTGGTGCTGCAGTGTCCCCCGCTGCTGTCTGGTCCCACGGCACTCTGGGGCTTGTTTTGGCGCAAGTCCCAGCCACGTGTGATCACTAATATTCTACCTTAAATTAATCTTTCGGCCAAACCATCAAAACCTGGAACAAATTTTCAAAGGTTCACCCATCTCTAGTTAAAGCCCTGAGCCAAGTGCGCCTGTACTTTGAGCGAGAGCACAGAGCTAGTGAGTTAGTGTATCACAACATGGCATAGTAGAGTTTATTGGTTACGTTATGTCATCGGTTATGACATACTTGCACCATGTTGTATGATGTATTGTATACATGTTTATATCTCTTTAATTGGTGCAGGTCACAGTGCGCTCGTTGTTCTGGCACTTTCTGTATCGCGCAGTGACTCCTTTGCGGAGGAACCAAGAGTTGCACCGCCATGTGAAAAGTTGTTTGTTGCTCCCCCATGGTAACACCGACTGATGTCAGGTGTTACCCCGGCTACCTGGGATGGCTCATTATTTAAGGGCCATTTCCACGTTTCATAGGGGGCGAGACAGAGGAACTTGCAGGAGCAGATTTGCACTAGCTGCTGGAGGGCTGCTTGACAATATCTAATGAAGCCATGGGAGCTGGAAGCCATACCAACAGCAAGTAGAGGGGAGAAGTACGCTTCCACCTAGACGTCAGCCAGTCCAGCGAGCACCTGGTGGGTGAGAGCCCAGGTCCTGTGGTAATGGGTGATGCATCCTCCACAACAGTGGAAGCATATCCAGGTTGAGGTCTAGATCTGCAGGGGACGGTATTTGGGCAGCTGCTCTATGAGGGCCAGACAGAGAAGCGGTGCATCACCAGCAGTAGGAAGAGTAGTGCAGGCCATATTGAGCCTCATATTGCCACTGTCCCAGTTGTGGCTAGACGGTATCTATTAAAGTCACACGCATGGTCAGGCATGAAGCTAAATGTGCTTTAGTGAATATGTCAGACCAGAGATTAAGATGGGAGCTTAGTCAGGATGGAACAGCGCAAAGTTTTAGGGCCAGCAGTAGAATAACAGGAACCAGATGGACAAAGCATAGTCTGGAACAAGACCAAGGTCAGGATCATGGGCAAACTTAAGAGACAAACACAACTGAAGAAACATGGGGAGAACAGCCAGGACAGCACAAACCTTAAGAAACAGGCAAAGCCTGGCAAGATGATATCCTGTCACATAGGCCACCAGGTCAGACATCGTCATCTCAGTAGACCAGGAAGTCCACAATAAGGAATAGAAGCCAAAATAAGAGTGGAAGAGGTGTCTCGTTGCTCAGTGGCCTTTCGATGGAGCAAGTCATGGTGAGCACCAAGACTTCAGTGCAACTTAGATAAGCTCCATCCATGATGAGAGTAGGAATCCCACCCGGTCCTGAACTCTCGATACTCCTACATAAGAAATACATTGGCACAAATTGCACATCTGTAACTGAATGAATGTGACAAATCTTCACAACTGGAATCTCCTCATATAATAAATGAACTAACAAGATCTGAGCTCATTTTGCAGACAAGTCCATTTGCCAAATACATGTGAATCCGCCATTGGCCACTTCTCAGGGAGGATTCAGCCCTTAAATTTACAATGTTCTTATGAAGAAAATATTTGGTAATGATCTCACCCTGAATACCAATAACGGCGTTCATTAGAAGGGCGACGTCTCCTCGCACATTCATAATTCATAATCCTAATGTGTGAGCAAATACACTGCTAAATAAAGCCCAATTTTTGTAAAACTGAGGGAACATGGGTACTCCATGCTGTATGGGTCCTTCAGATAGCACCAAGTTGTATCCGAGGGATCACACATCTAGGGGAGAAAATCATCGTAAAATCACATCAAGTGGAGCAGGCCACACTTTTTCTCAGACATACCACCATGTGCATTGGCAAATGGGTACAATGTGGGCATATAGTTTTCTGTAGACACCATACTGTGGATCCAGTATACAGTCTGGTGCATGAGCTGGGGCATATGCAGGATTTTCCAAGGTGGGTGATTACCTGGGGGAAAGAGAACTCCTCATACACAGCATAACAGCATAATGCCCCCTTAGTGGCCCACACATACAGTATAATGCCTCCTTAGTGCCCACATACAATATAATACCCCCTTAGTGGCCCACACACACAGTATAATGCCTCCTTAGTGCCCACATACAATATAATACCCCCTTAGTGGCCCACACACACAGTATAATGCCTCCTTAGTGCCCACATACAATATAATACCCCCTTAGTGGCCCACACACACAGTATAATGCCTCCTTAGTGCCCACATACAATATAATACCCCCTTAGTGGCCCACACACACAGTATAATGCCTCCTTAGTGCCCACATACAATATAATACCCCCTTAGTGGCCCACACACACAGTATAATGCCTCCTTAGTGCCCACATACAATATAATGCCCCCTTAGTAGCCAACACACACAGTATAATACCTCCTTAGTGCCCACATACAATATAATGCCCCCTTAGTGGCCCACACACACAGTATAATGCCTCCTTAGTGCCCACATACAATATAATACCCCCTTAGTGGCCCACACACACAGTATAATGCCTCCTTAGTGCCCACATACAATATAATGCCCCCTTAGTGGCCCATACACAGAGTATAATGCCTCCTTAGTGCCTGCATACAATATAATGCCCCCTTAGTGGCCCACACACACAGTATAATGCCTCCTTAGCGCCCGCATACAATATAATGCCCCCTTAGTGGCCCACACACACAGTATAATGCCTCCTTTGCGCCCGCATACAATATAATGCCCCCTTAGTAGCCCACACACACAGTATAATGCCTTCTTAGTGCCCGCATACAATATAATTCTCCTTAAAGGCACACACACACATTATAATGCCTCCTTAGGAGCCCAAACACATATTATACTGCCCCCTTAGTGGCCCACACACAGTATAATGCCTTCATAGCGGCCAAAACCCATATTATACTGCCCCCTTAGTGACCCACACACATAGTACAATGCCTTCTTAGTGTCTGCATGAAATATAATGCCCCCTTAGTAGCCCCCACACATAGTATAATGCCCTCTTTGTGCTCCCACATAGTATAATGCTCTCCATAGCACCCCAAACAATATATTTTCGCCAAAGTGGCCTTACACAATATAATGCCCTTCACATGGTATAATGTCCCTTTTAGTGCACTGCACACAGTATAATGTCTGTTTGTGGCCCTCACCAGTACAATGCACACAACTTTCCTTGCGAGCATTTTAAATGCATGGTATAGAGCAGCTCTGTGATTTGAGCTGAGCTGCAGTACCCCATACAACCTGTGGACAGATGTGACACTGTTTTTGGAAAAGGCATCCATGTTTTTTTTGTATAGCCCCTTTATCTTGGCAATAGCAATGTCATAGTGGTTTGCGGTTTGTGGATGGTCATATAACTCTGCTGCTGTGAAGGAAGGGGTTAAAAGGATTATGGAATGAATTTACACCAGAATCCGAGCAGCCATATTTGTATGATGTTTTTGTCCCTTATTTTGACATTCCCCGGCTCTCCTGCACATCTTCGCCTGACTCCTCGCCGGCACTGTTTCCCAGCGCTCCTTTTCTGTGTCTTTCAGTGACAGCATCGGATTGCAGAGTTGCCTCCGAAAAGTGAAATGCATCAAAGTTGAGGTCAATGGGGCGAGATCTCATTAATAGTCTTTCAGTCGTGAGGTCTGGGAATGAGGTGCTGAGAGGAACCGACTGTCCAAAAACCACTGTAGACTACCTAACAAATATTCGGAGAAGGAGCGGTCTTATGTTACGCGGCTCACCGTCCCTCTGGAGAAAGTGGAATGCCAATGACAAACGATGTTACGTGAAAATAACCCATTATCTAGATCAAAGCCTTCCTATTAACCATGGACATGCCGAACCTTACATGCAGGCTATCGGTATTAGGGACATTCAGTATATCAGGTGCGGTGTTATTAAAGGGGTTAGAAAATCTTGGCCAAGTTATTCCAAAAAGAGCGCCACACCTGAGCACAGGTTGTGTTGGATATTACAATTTCAATTTCAATGGAGCTGAGCTAGAATTCCAGCCATAACCATAAACAGGTGTGGCCCGGTAAGGCCTTATTCACAAGGCCATGTGACGGCTGTTTTAATAACAATAACAATAAATGGGTCTATTCACGTGTCCGTTTCTTGACAGACAGTTTTTCACAGCCATAAAAAAAAACTGATGTGCTCGCTCTAGCTTTGTCCATCAAAATGGATATAGCTAGAGCCGTGTGAATAGACCCATAGACTTGCATGGGTTTTATAACGGCCAAGTGACGCCCTCTTCAAAAACACCCATAACACGGTCTTTATTCAGTGTTATATGAATAAGTCCCTTCAACGGATTAGAACGGACTGACATGTGAATAAGATCTTAGGCTTGGTTTTCCAGGGGCGTTTTGGCCAAAAAAAATGCATGCGTTTTTATGGCAAAAATACACCGTGTGAATGCAACGAAACTCTAGAAAACCCCTTAAGACTAAGGCCCCATGTGGCGTGGTGCAGCAAAAAAGCGCTGCTGGAAAAGCTGCGGCGGCAACGCATCGCGATTCTTCCCCGGAGCACTTTGCACAGAAAGTTTGCAGTCTTTTCCTCTGCGGACTTTCTGCTTCAATTATATCTATAGGGAAACCGCCGGCGTTTCCGTAGATATAATTGACATGTTTTTGGAAATGACCATATGACCGCACCACGTATTTTCCCGCAAAGTGGAGATGGGATTCGCGTTTTTTTCTGCGGCATTTCCACCACGTGGGGCCCCAGCCTTAAGGAGCAATGCTATGCTATGAAGAGAACCCAGAGGGAGCACTGGACATTGCAAGCAGGCAGGTGACAGAAGGTGGGTATGAATGTTTTTGATTTTTTACACCTCCCCTGGGCCTCCACCTGTTATTCTCTGGGATCTAAAGAGACCTCAGGGTATAATAATTTCATTTCTGGTTAAAGAAACTTTTGGAAAATTTGGGTAGAATCCAATTCAATCTGGACCAACTTACTCGTCTCTACTAACAAGACAACAACAACAAATTTGCCAAAAATTTTGGGGTTCATCACCCATGAATCGTTATTATAATAAGAGGAGGCCCAGGGGAGGTGAAGACAAAATAAAAAAACACTGATACTCCCCTCTTCTCACCTTTCCGAGGCGTCTGGTCTTCTATACCAGCATCCGGTCTTCACCCGTGGGCACTTGCGGCCTCTTCTGTTCTCCAACATCACACCCCAGAGTAAACAATGAGGCCCAATCACAGGTCACAGCGGTGCCCTCAGCGTACGTGATGTCGGAGAAGATGCCAGAAGATACTGCAAAGAAAGGTGAAGAACAGACACCAGGAAAGAAGAAGAAGCCCCAGAGTATAACAACAGCACTTTGGGTGAAAGTAAACCTCACG
The DNA here is from genome assembly GCA_947044405.1 of Leptodactylus fallax. Taxonomy (NCBI): domain Eukaryota; kingdom Metazoa; phylum Chordata; class Amphibia; order Anura; family Leptodactylidae; genus Leptodactylus; species Leptodactylus fallax. The sequence goes on along the minus strand of CAMRHE010000238.1, from coordinate 2,304,459 downwards.
AATATTGACCAAACGAATCTTGTGAAGTTCACCCATTACTATTAGTAGCTACAATGGTGAATGGCCACCTGCTCCTCAGGGTTCCTGACCCTGAACAGGACTTCGAAGAACCGGAACAACAGACAGCCTTACAGCCTCACAAGACATTCTACGCCATTAAAACTATGACTCTTTATATCATATATCAGAATTTTTGTAATTGAAATCTCAGGCCAGTGTCCATGAGGTTTGACCACTTACTATATATATGGTGTCCCAGGAACACAGATGTCACCCATGTCACCTGTACCCTATGACTTATCACTGTGATGGAATTTCTTCCTATGGCCATTGTTTCTGGTATAAACCCTCAAGAACTTTTTGCATTTTGGAGGTTGTGTTCTCAGGAGGCCTCTACGTTCTTGACTTGTTTCACCTCTTGCCTTACATCTCACGTCTCCTCCCCATTATGTTTATTTATCAGAGGTCCAGAAATAACCATCCTGGGGTCAGAGTGGCCATATCTGAATGTAGAGTTTGGATGGTGTCAGTAACTCAGGTTTCGGTTTCTCAGGAGACTGTCAGCGTCTCCATCTCATGGTTTATTTATTCTTCCTCATTTCCTCGAGCGCTCCGGACAGTTGGAGAAACAATGTCAGTAACTAAACCCCTATAATGTGGCAATTCATCAGCTTTATAAATTTTTGGCCGTTCTCAGGACCATCAATTACAGCCCAATCAATACCCAAAATAGCCGTCTGGTATACGCCACGAAAACATCTTAATGATTCTGTTTTGAAGGGGGTTGTCCATGATTTATAGTAAACTTAGGGGTGGCTGGGGTGAGTGTAAAACAAAAAAAATTCATCCTCACCTATCCCTGGTGCTCAGTTGTATAGTCCCAGTACTCTTTCCTTCCCACCATGGGCCAGGGAGGCTCACATGATGGCTGACCAATTAGTGGTGTCACCAATCACTGGAGAGGGACCGGTGACATCACTCACATAAGCCACCAATTTCTTACCAGCGACCGGTGAAGCCACTGATTGGTCAGCAGTCATGTGAGCCTCTCTACTTCTGGCCCGGCATGCGGTAGCATGTGAGGCATGACAAGGGTGTGCAGGGGGTGAGGCCATCAGATTTAATATCACTTACACCAGAAGTCTACGGCAGTTATGACCTGGCGTAGATTTCCTGCCAATCTTCATAAATCTCTGCCAACTTTTCTACAATCAAGATGGCGGACAAAATCTGAATTATTCTCTTTCTAAAAACTATTTAGAAGTGTCATGGGCTCAATAGAAGTACATTGTTCTAAAGTGGGTACTATTAGGGGGTGGTGGGAAGGATTTGGTATCTGTTGGAGTTCCCCTTTAAGTATATTTTTAAATATAAAGCTCAAAATGATTCCAGTCCCTGTAGGATAAAGCCATTGATCTTATGTTTTACAAGGATCACTCCGACAAAGAGAATCATAACATCAGTCAAAAATGCAAAAAAAAAAATCCATCTCAAAATGTCAAAAATCTGAAATCTGTCAAGCGCACTCCGCAGCTTCTGCTCGCTGACGTCCCCCAGAGATATGATAAAATGGCTTCTAAATTGAATTCTAGAGCTGAAGTGACTGAACTGATTACATATGGATTTTTTACCATTGACCAATGCACTTATGAAGGATATGCCATGTATACAGAACTGTAAAAAAGTATTTGCCCCCTCTACATCGAGATCCTCTGTCATTACTTATTTTCCTCAGAGAAGGATATCTGGACTTTTATTGTATATGAGACAAAAGGGATGCAATTATTTGGGAAAAGAAACATTATCCAACACCAAAAGTAACTGCCCCCCATTCTTCAACACTTCACAACTAGAGATGAGTGAACCAGTCTGTAACAAGTTGGTTTTGACACCTACAAAACACTATTATACTTTGGGGGTCTCTTCAGACACAAGTGCCATGATGTCAGCATGCCCCACTTGCTCACTGAGACCAAATCACAGGCCTCAGTGGTCCCATTGGGCCATTGATGTCATTAGAAGGCCGTCGCACCGGATGGCGTGACGGAACTCAGGAGAGGTGAGTACAAGTGTTTGTTATGTTTCTTCACCTCCCCTGGATCTCCTCTTACTATACTCTGGGGTCTGAGGAGACCCCAAAATAAAATAATGGCAGCTTGGACCAAACAACTTAGTCCGAAACTAAACTGCTTGGCAAACTTCGAGAATATTCGCAGGAGGAATCTCATGCGGTTCACCCAACACTATTTGTTATATACTATCCACAAATTTTGGGTTTGGTCAAACTCTTCAGACCCCAGAGTATAATAAGTGGAAGCCGGGGAGGGTGCATAAAAGCAAAAAACACAGATACTCACCTCTCCTGAGTGTCCAGTCTTCAGCTGCAGGCTCTTGTGGCCTCTTCTGGTGTCTTCTCTGATGTAACTTGTCCCGAGTCACCATTGATGTCTTTGGTTGGTTCTCAGTGGTCACATGGGGTGTGCCGACAGCATAATGCTTGGACCCCGCATCATGATGTCAGTGCGCCCCACATGCCTGCTGAGACCCTATCACAGAGACCCCAGAGAATAACTTTAGAATTTCTGTTTCAGACCAAACGTAACTTAAACTTTTGAGCAAACCTCGCGGTTTTCCCATCACTATTTACAGCTATACACACTAACGTTAGGAATAACCTCACACTGGTACATCCCTGATGAGCTTGCTCTGACAGGAGGGAATCAATTTTGCTGGTAGGGAGCAGTACTGGGAGGCGATAGAAAGGTGTGGAGTAAAGAAAATGAGTGCACCAGCAGGCATGGCCATTCCCCTGGTGCACCAAAGAACCTAACTAGGTATCATCTCCTGAAATAACCACACTCCATGCTGTAAAACCTACTGATAAGTCTGACTACAAAAATATATCTTCAGAAAATGTCATAGAAGTTAAATCTGTTCTTCTTCTTATTATTGATGTTTGTTGACTACTTTATACACAATAGACTGACACTTCCTGTTTTCTGCACCTCACGTTTTAGCTTTGCTGTATAGACTGGAACAGAACGAGCAGAGTCATCTTCTTATTATAGGTGACAGCTCTGTTATAAGGCTGGATGCTCACATTAAACACACAGACATTAGCAGAGTCATCACATTATAATTATAGGTGGAGCTACTGACAGCTCTATTGTACTGCTGGAAGCCTAGATAAGGCAGAATAGTAACATTATACACACAGATAAGGCTCTGTATGCAGCTCACTTGACAGCTCTGCTGTATAGACTGGGGCATTGGCAGAGTCATCTCATTATCATTATAGGTGGGGTTATGGACAGCTCTATTGTACTGCTGGAAGCCTAGATAAGGCAGGATAATAAAACTATAAATACAGATAATGCTTTATATGCAGCTCACTTGACAGCTCTGCTGTATATACTGGCACATGGGCAGAGTCATCTCATTATGATTATAGATGTAGTTACTGACAGCTCTATTGTACTGCTGGAGACCCAGATAAGATAGGATAGTAAAATTTTTCATATAGATAGGGCTCTGTTTACAGCTCACTTATCAGCTCTACTGTATAGAGTGGGACAGAATGATTAGAGTCAAATCATTATAGGGTGGTGGAGTTAATGACAGCTGTATTGTAATTGCTGGAGGCCCAGATAAAGCAGGATAGTAACACTACACAAACATAAGGCTCTGTATGTAGCCCACTTGACAGCTCTACTGTATAGGCTGGGCAGAGTCATGTCATTATAGATGGAGTTACCAACATCTCTATTGTACTGCTGGAGGCCTAGATAGGGCACAGTTGTAACAGTATACAAACAGGTAAGGTTTTGTATACAGCTCACTTATCAGCTCTACTGTATAGACTGGGACAGAGTGAGCAGAGCCATCTCATTATCATTATAGGGTGGTGGGGTTAATGACAGCTCTATTGTACTGCTGAAGACCTAGATAAGGTAGGATAGTAACACCACACAAACAGATAAGGCTTTGGATACAACTCAGTTTTTAGCTTTGCTCTATAGACTGGGATATACAAGCAGAGTCATCTTATTTTATCATTATCATTAGAGGACTGTGAAAAAAGGGAGTTTGCCATCTAATAACATCATGGCATATGACTAGGTGAGGGTCTAGCCTCAGGGTCTCCACCTATCTGAGCAAGATGGGGCAACAGCTCTGATTTAGTGTGGGCATTCCCTCCTAAGTTTACCCTGCAGAGTAGCACATAACCCCTATATGGCTGTGCATGGAACTACAAAAAAAACCCCATGAATTTTAATGGGGCCATATTGCAATTACCCACATAGCAGATGACTAGGGGAGCAGTGAAACAGTATGCGGTTTAGATTCATGCAAATCCTCAACCACACGCCGGGCATCGCATTTTTTTTAGCAATGTTTTTTTTTATAAAATCTGTATTGGATAACTTTTTTTTGATATTTGATGACACAAAAAGTGCCAAAACTTGCACCACATGGAGCTTACTCCTCTAGACAGGATGAGCTTGTGGGAAGCTTCTGGAAGTCTTTTGGACTAGCTCCAGTTTGGACAAATTAATTTTATGTGTCTCGATCCTGATTCTGATTTACAGACATATTATAATGGCCAAAAAGCCCCCCAGCATACATAGCACTCTAATAGCCCGGCCTCCTGCTCGGGATATGCACTTAGTCAATGGCTGCATGTGGAGGATGTGCCTTATGTAATGGGTTTGTTGTGTTATTCCGCTTCAGGGAAATATAAAATTGTTTCATGAAATTCATTGCGTGTTTTGTAGAAATCAATGTTTGGACGAGCCGTGCGCTGAATCCCACTCGGGAGATTTGTGAAATGTTCTGATTGAGTGCAAATGAATATGAGAAGAAGCTTGGAAGACGCCAAGGAAGATGACCTCGACCAGAGGGTAGGGGAGACCTCAGAGCACGGGTATAAACCAGCATAAATTTTTGACATGTGCCTTATAATAACTGTACTACACCGGTAGAGACCGGTTCTCGGGATGTGCCATGCTAGATCAGCGTGAATGTTCACGTGAATGGAGTTATTCCTCGGGCATAGTGTTGGCAGAACTGCTTTGTAACAAGCCATGTTTGGTGCAAATTTTCCAAAAATTTTGAGTTCTGCTAAACCTGAAATTTTGGGGGTTTGTACAAAACCATCAAAGTTTGTTATTATATTCTGGTGTTTCTTCAGGCCCCAAAGTATAATAATCGGAGGCCAGGGAAGGTGTGTAAAGTTAAAAAATAATGTACTCACTTTTCCTGGGCTCTGCCATGGCATCCTCTGGTATTATGGTCTGCTTCCTGGGCCATCTTCTCTGCCCCCCAGGTCACTGATAAAGCCGGTGATTGGGTAGAAAGTTGGGTGGCATTGATGTCATCATGCATTGATGGGTACAGTGTATATGATGATGCTATAGCATCAAAGTGTGACAACGTCGATTTCCACACGTGACCTCTGAGACCAATGAACTCAACGTCCCGCACAAAACTGCTGAGGCCCAATCACAGGGGCTGGACAGGATAGTCTAGGAAGACCAGAATGCCCGAAACAAAAATTCTAGGCAAACCTTGCGAATATTCACAAAATAACTCTTGTGACTATTTGGGGTATTATTAAAGCCCTGTATGGCGGTATTTATTAAGACGTTGTGTAGTACCGCTACTCAGGCACTGTACAGTGTATTATTTTTGCAGCATATGGGATTGTTATTGAGGGACCTATAGGGAGCTATTATTTGGCCAACATATGGCGCTGTTATTTAGGCACTGTATGGTATAGGTTTTAGTGCGCTGTATGGCAGTCTACCATACAAGGAGGGCGCACACAGGATACCGTACAGGACACCATCCACGCTAAGGTCGGGCCTTGTTCACAGCTGTGATGTCAGTACAATTGAAATATGTTCCAGACAATCAAAATGATTTTGTTTTGGAGCCACTAACCAGGGAATATTCCAGAGAATCTCTTGGATTGTCATGAATAGTGGTGGCGTTGAGGAGGAGCGATGCCTGCGCCTGTACTACACAACGTAACCTAAAAAAAAAAAACATAAAAACAACTGAAAACAATTATTTTATTTTTCATTGTTCAAAGAAAAAAAGAGCAAATAAAACGTTCTACAAGTCATTAGAATCACCATGATGAATACCAGGCCCAGACACGCAGCGAGGAGTCCTCCGACCAGGACAAGGAGTCAGCCCTAGCCACGTATCTAAATACCCTAACCAGGGCAGCGGCGTGGGCCTCAGCCAGGAAAGGGGGCAAATCATTTTTTTCGTTATTTTTTTCAATCACGTTTTTAGATATTTTATTCAGTCTTTCTGTATTTCTAGAAAGTGTAGTCACCCAATTCTAATACATTCCTTACAAAGGGTTTCTTGGTTTATGTGAAAATGTTTAATCCATGTATAAATGAGAAGTTCTAGAACTTTCTAATAGACTTTCTTTTGCTATTCTTCCCCATGTATAAGATCTCTGCTTGCTGTCAGTGACTGAGAAGTCTCTTGTGTCCATTCAGAGGCAGTAACCCTGTACATAGCTAGTCCTGCTCTCAGCTGATACACTGTATCCAGTCTAGACAATGCTCTGTGAGTTCAACAGCCTGGACTCCACACTGATACATTGTAACAAGCTAGCAGAGAGCTATGTGCAGCTGCTGCTGATGTATCCAGTCTAGGCAATGCTCTGTGAGCTCAACAGCCTGGACTCCAGAGTGATACATTGTAGCAAACTAGCAGAGATTTGTGCAGCTGCTGCTGATGTATTCAGTCTAGGCAATGCTCTGTGAGCTCAACAGCCTGGACTCCACACTGATACGTTGTAGCAAACAAGCAGAGATTTGTGCAGCTGCTGCATTCAGTCTAGACAATGCTCTGTGAGCTCAACAGCCTGGACTCCAGACTGATACACTGTAGCAAACTCCTGCAGCTGTCGCTACAACCATAGAAGTCACTGCTCCAGAGGAATAACACGAAGCTCCTGGGCCCCAGTGCAAAATCTGTACCAGGTCTCCAACTATAATGTATCATTTATAGTACTGTATAGGTAAGGGACACATTAGGGGCCTCCTAAGGCTCCTGGGCCTAGGTTTAATGCACGCTCTGCCACCCTCAAGTTACGCCCTACTACTTGGGGCAGGAGCGGTTCTCTAGGAATGTGCAGGACTGGTGTGAGCGCAGCATCTGCATGGAGTTAGCACTGGAACACTTGGCAGGACTTCTCCTGAGACAGAGCGCTCTATAAAACCATTGTGAGACGTTAACTCATTGCAGAGAGCAGAGAAGAAGGCAAAAGGTTAAAGCATTTCTCATGATGACATTCAGATGTTCTTTTCTGGGTTTATATGTGACACATAAAGTTAAAGAAGCTCTCCGGACATCGCTGCTACACTGCCATATACCTTGTGTGAGGTCCGAGGGGGCGGAGCATGACACGGGGATTCTATCTTTGAATTCCTGTGTTAAACTCCACCCACTCATATGATGTAATAAGGATGACACAAAGTATCAGATCTGTTCTTTTAACCATTTAAAGGGAGTCTATCACTAGAGCCCAACGTTTCACCCTATAGCTACACCCTAGGCACTAGAGCACAGCGAAAGCTCCATCCTGTAATGTGTATACTGTGTAGCAGATATAGAACAACACAGAGGAGAGCGACAACCGGCCACAGAACCAGCTGTATGGTGCCGCTTCCAGCACCTATCCTATACATTATACAGGGCTGTAAGCAGAAAGCTCCGTCCACTATTTAGCAGCCGGGCACCGTCACTGCAGCTCTCACTGACTTCAATGAGCGCTGAGCTGCAGTAAAGCAGGGTGACAAATGTCTGAAAAGGGTGTTATTATTGATTGACCACCCCCTTAAAGGGTCTAGAGCAGTAAAGGGTGAAGTCAGCCTCCCTGACAGTCTAATGCAGTAAGTGCTTAAAGGCTGTGTCCAGTATTAGAAAACTGACAGCGCCCCTCCTGTTTACAGGCTATGCCTGGTATTGCAGCTGAGGCACCATCTTTACTTCTAATATCAGATCAGTCCCACCTGTTCTATTACATTAGTGGCTGAGCTGGAGATTTCTTGTATAATACACACAGTCTGTAATAATCCTCCTGAGCATTAAGAAACCTCATACCCAGCAGGAAAGAAGGGATTAGATACATTAAAGGAGGGATACGTGTTCTTCATGGCTCATTTGATTCATTAATCCTCCATCCATACTATATACATGATAAGTATTGAACCCCACAATATACATATATGGAACACCCCCAACCCCCCGTCATACACTCTTCAGTCAGAGGGAGGCGGATTAAGTTACTAAATGTATAGAAAGTAAATGGAGTCAATATCCGCGGAGCAGACACTGACTGACGAAACATAGGGACGGGGGTTATAATAAAGTTACAGGGAAAACTTCTGGTTCTAATTTGACAAATGTCCTGCAGCAGCTGATGTGTGTACTGTGAGGTTCTGCAGCAGATGAGGTGTGTATTATGAGGTTCTGCAGCAGATGAGGTGTGTACTGTGAGGTTCTGCAGCAGCTGAGGTGTGTATTATGATGTCCTGCAGCAGCTGATGTGTGTACTGTGAGGTTCTGCAGCAGCTGAGGTGTGTATTATGAGGTTCTGCAGCAGCTGAGGTGTGTATTATGATGTTCTGCAGTAACTGATGTGTGTATTATAAGGTTCTGCAATAGTTTATGTGTGTATTGTGATGTTCTGCAGCAGCTGAGGTATGTATGATGATGTCCTGCAGCAGCTGTGTGTATGATGAGGTTCTGCAGCAGCTGATGTGCGTATGATGAGGTTATGCAATAGCTTATGTGTGTATTATGATGTTCTGCAGCAGCTGAGGTGTGTATGATGAGGTTCTGCAGCAGCTGAGGTGTGTATGATGATGTTCTGCAGCAGCTGAGGTGTGTATTATGAGGTTCTGCAGCAGCTGAGGTGTGTATGATGAGGTTCTGCAGAAGCTGAGGTGTGTATGATGATGTTCTGCAGCAGCTGAGGTGTATATTATGATGTTCTGCAGAAGCTGAGGTGTGTATTATGAGGTTCTGCAGCATCTGAGGTGTGTATTATGATGTTCTGCAGCAGCTGAGGTGTGTATTATGATGTTCTGCAGCAGATGAGGTATGAATGATCATGTTCGGCAGCAGTTGAGGTATGTATGATGAGGTTCTGCAGCAGCTGAGGTGTGTATTATGAGGTTCTGCAGCAGCTGAGGTGTGTATGATGAGGTTCTGCAGCAGCTGAGCTGTGTATGATGAGGTTCTGCAGAAGCTGAGGTGTGTATGATGATGTTCTGCAGCAGCTGAGGTGTGTATTATGAGGTTCTGCAGAAGCTGAGGTGTGTATTATGAGGTTCTGCAGCAGCTGAGGTGTGTATGATGAGGTTCTGCAGCAGCTGAGCTGTGTATGATGAGGTTCTGCAGAAGCTGAGGTGTGTATGATGAGGTTCTGCAGCAGCTGAGGTGTGTATTATGAGGTTCTGCAGAAGCTGAGGTGTGTATTATGAGGTTCTGCAGCATCTGAGGTGTGTATTATGAGGTTCTGCAGCATCTGAGGTGTGTATTATGATGTTCTGCAGCAGATGAGGTGTGTATTATGATGTTCTGCAGCAGCTGAGGTATGAATGATCATGTTCGGCAGCAGTTGAGGTATGTATGATGAGGTTCTGCAGCAGCTGAGGTGTGTATTATGAGGTTCTGCAGCAGCTGAGGTGTGTATGATGAGGTTCTGCAGAAGCTGAGGTGTGTATGATGATGTTCTGCAGCAGCTGAGATGTGTGTTATGATGTTCTGCAGAAGCTGAGGTGTGTATTATGAGGTTCTGCAGCATCTGAGGTGTGTATTATGAGGTTCTGCAGCATCTGAGGTGTGTATTATGATGTTCTGCAGAAGATGAGGTGTGTATTATGATGTTCTGCAGCAGCTGAGGTATGAATGATCATGTTCGGCAGCAGTTGAGGTATGTATGATGAGGTTCTGCAGCAGCTGAGGTGTGTATTATGAGGTTCTGCAGCAGCTGAGGTGTGTATTATGAGGTTCTGCAGCAGCTGAGGTGTGTACTATTTAGTCACAGTATCTCCCAAGACTGATAAAACATACATCATCCCTGCTGCCTCCCCCTCCTCCTCCTCTCAGTAGACTTTTCACTATATGCAGGGTCTGAAGGACAGCAGCCATCTTACTAGCCATGAAGCCATCATTTAGTCCCAGAGTCACCCAGTGTCCATGGAGATGCCTCCCCCCTGTAGATTTTATACATACTGTAGTGCAGGGCCTGACAGATACAATCTGAGAAATCAGGGCAGCCATGACACTTGGTAGTGCTACAGCAATGTCTGTATCTCGGCATTAGTCAGTGACACCTTTGGGCCTGTTATTGAGTTTGGCATGGACTGCATGTTCTTACTGGTTTATACTGGTGTATGTAATGGGATTCATGGATTTTCCTAGAGTAATTTGCTGTGAGGATTTCCCTGGTCTGCATGTGACACAAGTGACATCCTTTTAATTAGAATGTCATCAAGATCCCTTGTGTGAAGCGGTGACATCACTTTAATTTGCTGCTGAGCTTCAGATCAACCTATATTTTATGCCTCGGTGAAGGAAAAGGGTTTTGCATCTGTAATTTAGCGATTACACCGATGATACACTCCGTTCCTAAAATATTCTCCGTTATATACGAGGAATAGCTGCAATGTGATCACAGCGAGTATAGAAACTGGATATGACACTTAAAGGTATCTATCATCAGAAAAGATCTGGCGTGTATCATTTACTATCTAGGCAAAAAATCCTGAAATATTGCAGTTCTCACACTGGACAGTAGAGGAAACAGTATGCAGAAAACTTTCTGTTTTCTGCAGCTCACTTGTCAGCTTTGCTGTATAGACTGGGGTATGAACAGAGTCATCTCATTATCATTATAGGGTAGTGGAGCTACTGACATCTCTATTGTACTGCTGGAGGCCTAGATAAGACAGGATAGTAACACTATACACATAGGTAAGTCTCTGTATGCATTTCACTTGTCAGTCTTGTATAAATACACCTTTTCTGCGAAGGGCCACTAGTGAACAAACAGCATCATGAAGACCAAGGAACTCACCAGACAGGTCAGAGATAAAGTTGTGGAGAAGTTTACAGCAGGGTTAGGTTATAAAAACATATCCCAAGCTTTGAGCATCCCAAGGAGCGCTGTTCAATCCATCATCCAAAAATGGAAAAGGTATTCTACAACTGCAAACCTACCAAGACATGGCTGTCCACCTAAACTGACGGATCGAGCAAGGGGAGCACTGGTCAGAGAAGCAGCCAAGAGGCCCATGGTCACTCTGGAGGAGCTGCAGAAATCCACAGCTCAGGTACAGGGAGAATCTGTCCACAGGACAACTATAAATCGTGCACTCCACAAATCTGGCCTTTATGGAAGAGCGGCAAGAAGAAAACCATTGTAGAAAGAAAGACATAAGAAGTGGTGTTTGCAGTTTGCCACAAGCCATATAGGGGACACAGCAAACATGTGGAAGAAGGTGCTCTGGTCAGATGAGACCAAAGGTGAACTTTATGGCCTAAATACAAAGCACTATGTGTGGGGGAAAAGTAACCCTGCTCATCCCCCTGAACACACCGTCATCCCCACTGTGACACATAGGGGGCAGCATCATGCTGGGGGGACAGGGAGGCTGCTCAGAGGTGATGGGAAGATGGATGGAGCTAAATACAGGGCAATCCTGGAAGAAAACCTGCTGGAGGCTGCAAAAGACTTGAGACTGGGAAGGAGATTCACCTTCCAGCAAGACAATAACCCTAAACCTACAGACCGAGCTACAGTGGAATGGTTTAGATCACAGAATATTCCTGTGTTAGAATGACCCAGTCACAGTCCAGACCTAAATCCCATTGAGCATCTGCGGGACAAGACATGGAAATTGCTGCTCACAGACCCTCCATCCAATCTGGCTGCAAAGAAGAAGAAGGGGCAGAAATCTCAGTCTCTAGATGTGCAAAGCTGGTAGAGACAGAGCCCAAAAGACTGGCAGCGAAAGGAGGCTTTACAAAGTATTGATATAGGGGGGCTGAAGACTTTTGCACGTCACACTTTTTAGATTTTTATTTGATTAAAATATTGCAAACCAAGTATCATTTTCCTTCTACTTCACAATTATCTGCTATTTTGTGTTGGTTATCACTGAAAATATCAAGAAAATACATTTAAGTTTGTGGTTGTAAAGTGACAATGTGATATATGAGAAAGATAGATAGATAGATTAGATAGATAGATAGATATGAGATAGATAGATAGATAGATTGTAGATAGATAGATATGAGAGAGAGAGATAGATAGATAGATGATAGATAGATAGATAGATAGATAGATAGATAGATAGATAGATAGATAGATAGAGAGAGATAGATAGATAGATAGATATGAGATAGATAGATAGATAGATGAGATAGATAGATAGATATGAGAGAGATAGATAGATAGATAGATAGATAGATAGATAGATAGATATGAGAGAGAGATAGATAGATAGATATGAGATAGATAGATAGATAGATAGGTTGAGAGAGATAGATAGATAGATAGATAGATAGATAGATAGAGAGAGATAGATAGATGAATAGATAGATAGATAGATAGATAGATATGAGAGAGATAGATAGATAGATATAGAGATAGATAGATAGATAGGAGAAGAAGAAGGAGATAGATAGATAGATAGATATATAGATAGGAGATAGATAGATAGATAGATAGATAGATAGATAGGGATAGATAGATAGATAGATAGATAGATAGATAGATAGATATATAGATAGGAGATAGATAAAAAATAAATAGCTAGAGGGTCAGCTACAGGTTTAGGTGGACTCTTGGGAGATCACAGTGGCAGGGGCGTAACTATCGGGGTAGCAGTGGTAGCGGCTGCCACAGGGCCCGGGACATTAGGGGCCCCGGAGCCCTGTGGCAGCCGCTACTGCGAACCCCACAAACCAGTAACGATCGCGGTCGCAGGGGGTGCGACCGCGAACGGACCCCGGACCATTATATACATACTATTATTGGAAAGGAGTCCTGGCATATTGCAGGCCCCATTCCAATAGATGGCAGCCCAGGGGAGGTGACTGAAAATAATAAACACATATTCTCACCTCTCCTGGGCATAGCGTTCTCTCTGGCGCTCCTCCGTCATGACTGAGGCCTGTGATTAGGCCCCAGCGCCCAATCACAGGCCTCGGCAGCGACGTCGGAAGAGGGCCTGAAGACGCTGAAGACAGCAGGATGGAGCAAGGATGCCAAGGAAAGGTAAGGCAAGGTGAGTATGAATGTTTGTTATTTTTAATCACCTTCCCTGGGTCTCCGATTATTATACTCTGGGGTCTGAGGAGACCCCAAACTATAATAATAGCACCGAAGCGGAGGGGGCTGTTGGGAGCTTATAATACTGTGTGGGGGCCACTGTGGAGTATATAATACTGTGTGTGGGCCACTGTAGAGCATATAATACTGGGTGGGGGGCATATAATCCTGGGTGGGGACCACTGTGGGGAGCATATAAAACTGGGTGGGGCCCACTATGGGGGGCATATAATACTGGGTGGGGACCACTGTGTGGAGCATATTATACTGTGTGGGGCCACTGTGGGTAGCATATTATACTGTGTGTGGGGGGAGCAATGTGGAGCATATAATGCTGTAAGGGGGCCACTGTGGAGCATATAATGCTGTGTGGGGGCCACTGTTGAGCATATTTTACTGTTTGGGGACCCGTAACCGGTTTGGGGGGGGGGGGCCCATGTCAAATGTTCGCCTTGGGGACCAGCCATTCCTAGTTACGCCACTGCACAGTGGGCCCCATGTGCAGAACTTTTTGTTTCAGATTTGCTGTCAGTTTGACCTTCAGATGTTAGAGACTCCGCACCGCTCGCTATAATGCTAGTGAATGGGTTTCATGTGCAGTGAAAAATATCCCTATAATATTTGTAGCAGATTTGCAGACATATTTTCCGCCCCCTTTGAACATGGTAGGTGACGTATAATATACTGTACTTACTCTTCAGCCCATCTTTGTTTCACCTATATTCACACTAGGTGGCAGCAGTATAAAGACATTGTGCCCATGTCTCCGAGCAGGTGGACTGTAGGAGATGTAAATGAACTCCTGTCTCCTATAAAATTAGACACTTGGCCATAGGGAATGCAGGTACTCGTGAGGTTACCAGGTACACAAACCTACAGCCCTGTCTAACAGTAGAAGGCAGGGGGTCAGTGTGAAGGCCCCTATGTATACCCAGAGATGGCAGCGTGTAGTACAACTATATATTGCACATAGTGCATATGACACCCCTAAAATTAGTACAGACCCAACAACAGACCCCAAAACAAGCACAGACCCTCTACACCCTCTACACAAATACAGACTACAGACTGCTAAATTTAGACTACCAACCAGACCCTCTAATCAAGTTCAGACCCAAATCAGCCCCCTTAGACAACTGCAGGCCCCAACTCCTAAATATAGACCCACTAAACAAATACAGACCTATACCCATAAACTAAGACCTAATCTAGACTCCCTAAAAAGACAAGCACACACAACCACTAAAGATAGACCCCAGACTGGACTTCTAAATATAGACCCCAGACCAGTGCCCCAAAATACAAAAGGGATCTTAAAAAGAAATTGAGTTGTCCCCATACACCTTGGGCAGAATTTATTATGGGGGACAAGGGGTCAAAGGAATCTTATCTGATCTCCGCTATTATATGGGAATTTTGACTCTCCTCCATTTCAATTGCTCAGCCATTTTATATAAAATGGGGATTAGGACCTTACTCCCCCTCCCTTCTCCCGCAGATGTGATCCTACTACTAGGCTGATTGACATGTCACAAGCCAATGGTCAGAAAACCCCTCTATCACATTTTTTCAGAGCGCAATATAAATACACCCAACATATCCAGTACTTGGCGTTTATTATTCTAGCTACTGTAATCCATGTTCCTGGTAAGGATTAGACAAAACATGGAGATCTTCAAGAAGTTCTGCTCTGCATCAGGTTCCTGCCGACTGGAAACAGAAGTGTAGACCAATATTTATCCAAGAGGAAAACTCCGGCTTCAAAGGTCGAGCGGATCCATTCACATGTCAGGTGTAATAAAGGGACGATTATCAGAGGTGAAGAAGGGAGAAGAGAACTGACAGAAGGGATATTTTTGCTTTGACCTTGAGATCACCTTCATAGACCTCCAGCACCGTGAATTGTAGGGACTTATCACATCGTAATGAAGTTTGTTTCATACAAGGTTGTTCAGTAGTAGAGACCTTAAACTTGATGAAGTTTGGAGAGGCCCACTAGTACCAGAAGGTCTTTTGGTGAGCACAGGTTCTGGTTCAACAATGGACCCTAAAGCTTCACCAGTAGACAACTAGTACAGGGATAATACACACAGTGATGTCACAGTACAGAGATAATACACACAGTGATGTCACAGTACAGAGATAATACACAAAGTGATGTCACAATACAGAGATAATACACACAGTGATGTCACAGTACAGGGATAATACACACAGTGATGTCACAGTACAGGGATAATACACACAGTGATGTCACAGTACAGGTATAATACACACAGTGATGTCACAGTACAGGATGTAATACACACAGTGATGTCACAGTACAGGGATTATACACACAGTGATTTCACAGTACAGGGATAATACACACAGTGATGTCACAGTACAGAGATAATACACACAGTGATGTCACAGTACAGGTATAATACACACAGTGATGTCAGAGTACAGGGATAATACACACAGTGATGTCACAGTATAGAGATAATACACACAGTGATGTCACAGTACAGAGATAATAACACACAGTGATGTCACAGTACAGGGATAATACACACAGTGATGTCACAGTACAGAGATAATACACACAGTGATGTCACAGTAGAGGTATAATACACACAGTGATGTCACAGTACAGGGATAATACACACAGTGATGTCACAGTACAGAGATAATACACACAGTGATTTCACAGTACAGGGGGTAATACACACAGTGATGTCACAGTACAGAGATAATACACACAGTGATGTCACAGTACAGAGATAATACACACAGTGATGTCACAGTACAGGGATAATACACACAGTGATGTCACAGTAAAGGGATAATACACACACTGATGTCACAGTACAGGGATAATATACACAGTGATGTCACAGTACAGGATAATACACACAGTGATGTCACAGTACAGAGATAATACACACAGTGATGTCACAGTACAGGATAATACACACAGTGATGTCACAGTACAGGGATAATACACACAGTGATGTCACAGTACAGAGATAATACACACAGTGATGTCACAGTACAGAGATAATACACACAGTGATGTCACAGTACAGAGATAATACACACAGCGATGTCAGAGTACAGGATAATACACACAGTGATGTCACAGTACAGAGATAATACACACAGTGATGTCACAGTACAGAGATAATACACACAGTGATGTCACAGTACAGATGTAATACACACAGTGATGTCACAGTACAGAGATAATACACACAGTGATTTCACAGTACAGGGGTAATACAAACAGTGATGTCACAGTACAGAGATAATACACACAGTGATGTCACAGTACAGATATAATACACACAGTCATGTCACAGTACAGGGATAATACACACAGTCATGTCACAGTAAAGGGATAATATACACACTGATGTCACAGTACAGGGATAATATACACAGTGATGTCACAGTACAGGATAATACACACAGTGATGTCACAGTACAGAGATAATACACACAGTGATGTCACAGTACAGGGATAATACACACAGTGATGTCACAGTACCGAGATAATACAAACAGTGATGTCACAGAACAGGGATAATACACACACAGTGATGTCACAGTATAGAGATACTGTGATACACAGTGAGACACAGTGATGTCACAGTACAGGGATAATACACACAGTGATGTCACAGTACAGGATAATACACAGTGATGTCACAGTATAGAGATAATACACACAGTGATGTCACAGTACAGAGATAATACACACAGTGATGTCACAGTACCGAGATAATACAAACAGTGATGTCACAGTACAGGATAATGCACACGTGATGTCACAGTATAGAGATAATACACACAGTGATGTCACAGTACAGGGACAATACACACAGTGATGTCACAGTACAGGGATAATACAAACAGTGATGTCACAGTACAGGATAATGCACACGTAATGTCATAGTATAGAGATAACACACACAGTGATGTCACAGTACACGGATAATACACACAGTGATGTCACAGTGCAGAGATAATACACACAGTGATGTCACAGTACAGAGATAATACACACAGTTATGTCACAGTACAGGGATAATACACACAGTGATGTCACAGTGCAGAGATAATACACACAGTGATGTCACAGTACAGAGATAATACACACAGCGATGTCACAGTACAGGGATAATACACACAGTGATGTCACAGCACAGAGATAATACACACAGTGATGTCACAGTACAGGGATAATACACACAGTGATGTCACAGTACAGAGATAATACACACAGTGATGTCACAGTACAGGGATAATACACACAGTGATGTCACAGTACCGAGATAATACAAACAGTGATGTCACAGAACAGGGATAATACACACACAGTGATGTCACAGTATAGAGATACTGTGATACACAGTGAGACACAGTGATGTCACAGTACAGGGATAATACACACAGTGATGTCACAGTACAGGATAATACACAGTGATGTCACAGTATAGAGATAATACACACAGTGATGTCACAGTACAGAGATAATACACACAGTGATGTCACAGTACCGAGATAATACAAACAGTGATGTCACAGTACAGGATAATGCACAGTGATGTCACAGTATAGAGATAATACACACAGTGATGTCACAGTACAGGGACAATACACACAGTGATGTCACAGTACAGGGATAATACAAACAGTGATGTCACAGTACAGGATAATGCACAGTAATGTCATAGTATAGAGATAACACACACAGTGATGTCACAGTACACGGATAATACACACAGTGATGTCACAGTGCAGAGATAATACACACAGTGATGTCACAGTACAGAGATAATACACACAGTTATGTCACAGTACAGGGATAATACACACAGTGATGTCACAGTGCAGAGATAATACACACAGTGATGTCACAGTACAGAGATAATACACACAGTGATGTCACAGTGCAGAGATAATACACAGTGATGTCACAGTGCAGAGATAATACACACAGTGATGTCACAGTACAGAGATAATACACACAGCGATGTCACAGTACAGAGATAATACACACAGTGATGTCACAGCACAGAGATAATACACACAGCAATGTCACAGAAAAGGGATAATATACACAGTGATGTTACAGTACAGGATAATACACACAGTGATGTCACAGTACAGAGATAATACACACAGAGATGTCACAGTACAGGAATAATACACACAGTGATGTCACAGTACAGAGATAATACACACAGTGATGTCACAGTACAGGAATAATACACACAGTGATGTCACAGTACAGGAATAATACACACAGTGATGTCACAGTACAGAGATAATACACACAGTGATGTCACAGTACAGGATAATACACACAGTGATGTCACAGTACAGAGATAATACACACAGTGATGTCACAGTACAGGATAATACAGTGATGTCACAGTACAGAGATAATACACACAGTGATGTCACAGTACAGGATAATACAGTGATGTCACAGTACAGGGATAATACACACAGAAATGTCACAGTACGGGGATAATACACATAGTGATGTCACAGTACAGGGATAATACATACAGTGATGTCACAGTACAGGGATAATACACACAGTGATGTCACAGTACAGAGATAATACACACAGTGATGTCACAGGTCAGGGATTTACCTGAAAAAGATCTAAAGCGTTCCTGTTGAGACTAGGTCTACACCTGCGCTGGACCGCTAAAACATTGGTTACCCATGCACCCCATAGACTATAATGGGGTCTGCTGGGTGTCCGTTGGGTTTCCACCGTTTTTATACTGAAAGTGACAGAGAGATAAGTCCCTCGTACAGGCGGTTTCTGCAGCAGAGTCTCCAATGGAGACTCCGGCGCAGATGTGAATGTAGCCTTAGCCCCTTCTGGCATCCTTATATGGCAGGCTGTATACTTGTATACCTTATATCAAGAACAAAAAAAAATTAAAAATATTTTCAGTAAAATCAGATTTTACATAAAAGTGGGCTGTATATCCGGATTAGACCAGGTGATGAATAGTCTTCGGTGTACACACATATAGACCTAAGAGGTCAGTGAAGGTGTTACTCATCCACTCCTACATT
>CAMRHE010000238.1:2212500-2282500 GCA_947044405.1 Leptodactylus fallax | reverse complement strand
TTTTTGTGCACATGTAAAGTAGACGATTTTTAGTAGAGTGATTATTTTTTAGTTTTGGCTGGGAATATAGTAGTGTATAATATATATATATATATGGTAGATAGTGATAAGTGAACCTTACGAGATTCACTTCACGAATATTCGCAAGGTTCGCCCACAAGATTAGTTTTGGTCCAAACTGTAAATGGCTTGGCCTGTATTTGGGCATCTGCAGTCATCTGGGGGTGTCTATGTCATAACACCCGCCTGGCATCTTCCGACCTCTTCTATGATATCAGTGGTCCCAGTCCTGTGATTGGACCTCTGTGGTCATGTGGGGAACGGTGACATCATGATTTTCTCATGAAAGCATCATGACATCGGCGCCCCCCAATCACAGGCCACAGTGGTGAGATGGCTTCACAGATGAGGCCAGAAGACACCGGGGACACCAGGAAAGAAGATTGGATACTGCAGGACGGAGCCCATGAAGTAGGGAAAAGTTGAGTATATTTTTAATTTTTCTGTACCTCCCAAGGCCTTCAGTTAATATAATGAATCCCTAGAGTGGGTGATTCGGGGGTGTCGAACCCCAAAAATTTTGGGAAAATTCGTACTGAAGCCAGTTCGTTCCAATTATCCGGTTCACTCATGTCTAATAGTAGCCGGGCTGTGACCTCCTTCAATCTGAGGCCCACATTAGCAGGCAGATCAGTCTAAGATGGCCACCAGGTACTGATATTAGGCTACACTCACACAATAGATTTTAACAGATTTCACGCAGCAGCATTAAATTCAATGTCAGTAAATGGGGACTATTCACATAACCGTTATTTTGACGTCCATTACAACAGTCATGTCATATTGCAACAACCTAGAGTGTCACTGCTTAGGATAGTTCACACTTATGCTATGCTCTCTTCATATCCACCTTGAGATCCGAACAACGGAGAGCCCGCCCGCTAAAACAGCGGTTACCCGTGGACACCATAGACATATAGACATATACTGAAAGCAGCAGAGAGAAAAGTCCTCCGACTTTTTCCTCTGCTGATTTTCGGTGGAATCTGTGACGGAGTCTCTTACGGAGACTCCAACACAGATGTGAACGAAGCCTGCTTTTATTTTATGTGCCTCTGGTTGTGTTATATGTATGTATTTTGTGCATTTATGTACTGCAGCTTCCATTATGTGTTACCACACTGTTGGTCACCCCTTCACCTTTCTAAGGCTTGATTCAGCCCTTGCCAAGCACAGACCACTGGGTGGGTTTTTATAGTCTCAAAGTCTCTGCAGGACTGTTAGAGCCTCAGTTAGTGAGTAGTGCTACAGTGTTGGCACTGTCACCATCCAGCTCTACTGTGTTCTAGTCAGCCCCTGAGGGAGAAGATTACAGTCCAAAGCTCTGCAAGAGACAGCCCTGAGACAGGGATCATCAGCCTGTCTGCTGTACATATCGTGTGCCAGGAGGAGAGAAGAAGTCCTATTTTCCAGGATCTGTATTCCGGGACCACATCTCATAAGGTATCTGGGCCCAGAGGATTTCCTTACCGCCAGCCTCCAGAACCATCTACTGGCTGAGGTTAGGTTACCTAGAGAGTTGCTGGAGTGGAGAACAAGGCACTTATCTACCGTTACGGTCTGAGCATCCCTCAACCCCAAGCCTGAGTGAACCCAACAGTTGGGAGACTACTACCCCCATCGGGAATCTGCATCTATTCATGGTTACACAGTTTGCCACAGTAAAGTCACTCTGTTTCACGGCATCACTGCCTCTTGAGTTGTTTCTGCATTTGCCATCAGGGCCCTTCCGAACACATCACATGGCTCAGGGTAAGAGAGGACCCCTCTCCAACTGGAAGCCCCCTGGGTGAACTACTACCACCATCAGGTACCACACAAGACCCCCTAGTCAGTGTCCAGTCTGGGAGGTGGGCTGGAGGCAGTGGCGTAACTAAAGTCTTGTGGGTCCTGGTGCAATCTTTTGTCCGGGGCCCCCCTACCTCATCCCTACAGCGAATTCTTGATAGTGATGGTTACAGATGCTAAGTAGTTTAATCAACCTTAGTGTGGTTAGGGTAATCTGTGGATCTCTTTGGCTTATGGGCCAGATGGAAGCTGCAATCTCACTACTGATGCCAGTGCTTATGGGCCCCCTAAGGCTCCTGGGACCTGGTGCGACTGCACCCTCTGCACCCCCTCAGGTTATCGCCCTGGCTGGAGGAGTTTGGTTGAGGGCACTTGGCTTATTTAGTGACATCACTATAGCCATACCTCCCAACCGTCCCGGATTCAGCGGGACAGTCCCGGATTGTGGGTCCTGTCCCGCGGTCCCGGTCAGCAGGAGGTATGTCCCGGTTTCAACTCATCTGCGTTCAGAGTAGCCACTACTACTCCCATCTTGCTGTTTCCTCCATCCGAGTTGCAGCAATATTTTTGGCTGTTTTCATGGATCCCTCCATACACTCAAATGTATGGGGGATTTGTGAAAAGGGGTGCCCATCGGGTGCAAGACCTTGAGCCTCAGATGTAGTGTAAAATCACGAGGGCCTCATCTATTCTTTTGACCTTGTTGCCCATAGCAACCAATCACAGACCAGCTTTCACTTCCTGAACTGCTCTGGAGAAATGAAAGCTGTGCTGTGATTGGTTGCTATGGATAACAAGGCCTGTTCTACAGCTTTTAGAAACATAGTCAGCAATATGTATGATGTGAATCTGGGACCGGGCCCAGTCTGTATCTGAAAGTTAGCGTAGCATTGTGTGAGAAGCCGTACCTGTGGGAGCTGAGCGTGAACTCCTGGACAATCGCTGCGCCTCCTCAGGACCGCTGAACATTTGGAGAACTTATTGACAACTTAAATGGCTGTCATTGATCCTTTACTGCAGGTGACACCTTTGTGACAACTTCTATCTCAGTAAAGTGCTGATGACAACAGACCCTGCGGAGATGAGTTTGCCAATACGCAGTTAGTGGGAAGCCAGTTACCCTGTCCTTGAATAGGTTGGATAAAATGGTGGCACAAAAACAACTTTTCAGTGAAGTCAGCCGCGGTTCCTATTACATGAGCACCGTATGGAAGTATTATTTGCCATTGTATGTCACACACATAGACATACAAAGTCAAAGGCAACAACATACAGATGCACGCATCAATACATACAACAAACACAACAATATACAGACGCATGCATTAATACATACAACAAACACAACAACATACAGACGCACGCATTAATACATACAACAAACACAACAATATACAGATGCACGCATCAATACATACAACAAACACAACAATATACAGACGCATGCATCAATACATACAACAAACACAACAACATACAGACGTGCGCATTAATACATACAACAAACACAACAACATACAGACGCATCAATACATACAACAAACACAACAACATACAGACGCATGCATTAATACATACAACAAACACAACAACATACAGACGCACGCATCAATACATACAACAAACACAACAATATACAGACGCATGCATTAATACATACAACAAACACAACAACATACAGACGCACGCATCAATACATACAACAAACACAACAACATACAGACGTGCGCATTAATACATACAACAAACACAACAACATACAGATGCACGCATCAATACATACAACAAACACAACAATATACAGACGCATGCATTAATACATACAACAAACACAACAACATACAGACGCATCAATACATACAACAAACACAACAATATACAGACGCACGCATCAATACATACAACAAACACAACAATATACAGACGCACGCATCAATACATACAACAAACACAACAATATACAGATGCACGCATCAATACATACAACAAACACAACAACATACAGACGCACGCATTAATACATACAACAAACACAACAATATACAGATGCACGCATCAATACATACAACAAACACAACAACATACAGACGTGCGCATTAATACATACAACAAACACAACAACATACAGACGCATCAATACATACAACAAACACAACAATATACAGACGCATGCATTAATACATACAACAAACACAACAATATACAGACGCATGCATCAATACATACAACAAACACAACAACATACAGACACACGCATCAATACATACAACAAACACAACAACATACAGACACACGCATCAATACATACAACAAACACAACAACATACAGACACACGCATCAATACATACAACAAACACAACAATATAAAGTCACACTCATCAACACAGAAACAATTACAACACACACATGCATCAACACAAAAATAAATACAACATACAGGCACACATATCAACACAACAAACATACACAACAACATACAGACACAACAATATAAAGTCACAGGCATCAACACAAAAACAAGTACAACAGACACACACATCAAGACAAAAAAATGCAACATACAGGCACACATATCAACAGAAAAACATACACAACGTAGACACACACATCAACACAAAATCAAATACAACAACAAACAGGTACATATATCAACTCAAAAACATACACAGCAATATAAAATCACAGGCATCAACACAAACACAAGTACAACAACAGGCACACATCATCACAAAAACAAACACAACATACAGACACAGCAACATACAGACAACACAAAAACATACAGGACAGACAGACACTACAACAGACAGACACACACACACACATAATAAACACAAAGACAGACACTACAACAGACAGACACACACACACATAATAAACACAAAGACAGACACTACAACAGACAGACGACACAACAACACCCAAACATAAATACACAGGTATATGTATAACAAACAAGCAAAAAACACTAAATCCCCCCCCCCGGGGTCCGTCCTTGAGCCGGAGGGAAACTTTCAGCTCCATTAGTTTGTCTTCATTGTGTAGTGTGAGGACAGGATGACATCTTGGCTGGTAACAACCTACATACTGACATTACTGACAGTGAAAGTACTTACAGCATTTACCAACCTAAACTGCACATTTATGGAAATTCTCCTCTCCTGGCTGTCACGACTGGCGGGGTAATAGAGCGTATGTCACATTGTGCTGTCAGCGATGAGGATGAGTGCGGATTGTGTTACTGTTATTGTATGGATCGTTTCCTTCTATCACTTTCATCTGAAAAATCAGCCTCAGGTTCAACCTGCAAAGATAAAAGGGGTGACGGGCTTCACATGTAATTCTATGTCACTGTAGCGTGTGCTGGATTTTAGGCCAGGGACATACATGGTGGCCACTAGCTACATCCCTACTGGCATTTTATTGCAATGTCTCAGGTAGTTTCACTACTTGAATTGCATTCAAAATAATCTGCACTGCAGTTCTTCTCACCTGCCACACTGGGGCAGTAGTGAGTTGCACCTGTAGCAGACAGGTATGACATCGTGCATAGGTCATGCACTGCAAGAGCAGTTTTTCTTGCAGCAGGTAAGAGCACTACTGTATGAGCAAATTTGTTGCACATTTGTTGCAAGAATTTCTGCAATTGTCCCATACACCTAGATGGGATCTGCACAAATCCGTGCACTTGTGGAAGACCATATGGCCTTTAGGAGACAGGTTAAGTCGCGACAACAGGAGAAGAAGCGGCTGCCACAATTGGTGGAGGATGCGGGCACTATTAGTGCCCTGTTGTACTTTTATGCCACCAGTGTTGATGCTGATACGACCCCTTTAAGCAAATTCCAAATGTTTTTGTAAACCCTACACATTAATGGGATGTTTTTTGTGCTCTACAGTCCCCATCATCCCTGGTGGTAGAACAGCTGGAGAGCCTACAGAGGAGGACGTCCTCCAGCCCTCGGCACAAAGCCCTGACTGTCTGGGATCTGTCAGCAGCCATTCAGCCCCTGTCACTATGAGATGAATGGAATTGTCACAGGTGAGAAATTACATCTAAAAGGGCACATTTAACATCAAAAGTGAGCAGGGAAGCGTTCTGTGCAGCCGTGTCAATCATGGCTACTGATGAATCCCGTGAAATGGATCCCGGGCCTGAGACAGATAAATATGGGTCTGTAGGACACAATCACTGGGCCATTAACCTTTAGGGGCATTGTTAGTGTTACATTCCTGCTGCAGCATCTCACATATGTGCACCCCTTACCGATACAGATCAGAGGAGATACGCCAGGTTACAGGGAGATTAGATATGGTCGTATAGTGAAGGGACGTTTGAGGATTTTGTGGTGCACTTTGATTTTTTTTTATCCCATTTTATTACAAAAGCTCCCCCCAAAAAATCTGAGCTTGCTGTCCCCAAGCCCTGATCCCAAGTACTAGTGGCAGCAAGGATTGGTAACCATCTCTGCTGCCACCACGTTAGGGCTCTTGTGCAGGGACAGTAAGGTGTCAGGGATTAGGGACAGCAGGCGGAAGGTGAACGTTACCAATTATGTGTGTGGGGGGTACTAAGGAGCATACTGTGAGGAGGCACAATAATGGGGCATTATACTGTAATATATATTTATATATGTATAATTTCCTATTAGTGCCCCTCCACAGTATAATGCTCCTTAGTGCGCCCACCAACGGTATAATTCTCCTAAGTGCTCCCACACACAGTATAATGCTCCTTAGTGCCCCTGCACAGTATAATGCTCCTTAGTGCCCCCCACAGTATAATGCTCCTTAGTGCCCCTGCACAGTCTAATGCTCCTTAGTGCCCCCTGCACAGTATAATGCTCCTTAGTGCCCCCTGCACAGTATAATGCTCCTTAGTGCCTCCTGCACAGTATAATGCTCCTTAGTGCCCCCTGCACAGTATAATGCTCCTTAGTGCCCCCTGCACAGTATAATGCTCCTTAGTGCCTCCTGCACAGTATAATGCTCCTTAGTGCCCCCTGCACAGTATAATGCTCCTTAGTGCCCCCTGCACAGTATAATGCTCCTTAGTGCCCCCTGCACAGTATAATGCTCCTTAGTGCCCCCTGCATAGTATAATGCTCCTTAGTGCCCCCTGCACAGTATAATGCTCCTTAGTGCCCCCTGCACAGTATAATGCTCCTTAGTGCCCCCTGCACAGTATAATGCTCCTTAGTGCCCCTGCACAGTATAAAACTCCTTAGTGCCCCCACCCACTGTATAATGCTCCTTAGTGCCCCCTTGTATAGTATGGTGTGTTGTGTATTACAGTGTAGATTAGTGTAATGTATAGCATAGTGCATTGCAATGGATTGTGTATTATTGTGTAGTTTAGTGTAATGTGTAGTATGGTGCATTGTAATGGATTGTATATTATTGTGTAGTTTAGTGTAATGTATAGTATAGTGCGTTGTGTATTGTGTAGTTTAGTGTAATGTATAGTATAGTGTGTTGTAATGGATTGTGTATTATTGTGTAGTTTAGTGTAATGTATACTATAGTGTGTTGTGTATTATTGTGTAGCTTAGTGTAATGTATAGTATGGTGCGTTGTGTATTATTGTGAGCTTAGTGTAATGTATAGTATGGTGCGTTGTGATGGATTGTGTATTATTGTGTAGTGTAATGTATAGTATAGTGCGTTGTGTATTATTGTGTAGCTTAGTGTAATGTGTAGTATAGTGTGTTGTGTATTATTGTGTAGCTTAGTGTAATGGTGTATAGTATGGTGCGTTGTGTATTATTGTGTAGCTTAGTGTAATGTATAGTATAGTGCGTTGTGTATTATTGTGTAGCTTAGTGTAATGTGTAGTATAGTGTGTTGTAATGGATTGTGTATTATTGTGTAGCTTAGTGTAATGTATAGTATAGTGTGTTGTGTATTATTGTGTAGCTTAGTGTAATGGTGTATAGTATGGTGCGTTGTGTATTATTGTGTAGCTTAGTGTAATGTATAGTATAGTGCGTTGTAATGGATTGTGTATTATTGTGTAGCTTAGTGTAATGGTGTATAGTATAGTATGTTGTGTATTATTGTGTAGCTTAGTGTAATGTGTAGTATAGTGCGTTGTGTATTATTGTGTAGTGTAATGTATAGTATGGTGCGTTGTGTATTATTGTGTAGCTTAGTGTAATGTATAGTATAGTGTGTTGTGTATTATTGTGTAGTGTAATGTATAGTATGGTGCGTTGTGTATTATTGTGTAGTGTAATGTATAGTATAGTGTGTTGTGTATTATTGTGTAGTGTAATGTATAGTATGGTGCGTTGTGTATTATTGTGTAGTGTAATGTATAGTATAGTGCGTTGTGTATTATTGTGTAGCTTAGTGTAGTGTATAGTATAGTACATTGTGCATTATTGTGTAGTGTATAGTATGGTGCGTTGTAATGGATTGTGTATTATTGTGTAGTGTAATGTATAGTATAGTGCGTTGTGTATTATTGTGTAGTGTAATGTATAGTATGGTGCGGTGTAATGGATTGTGTATTATTGTGTAGCTTAGTGTAATGTATAGTATGGTGCGTTGTGTATTATTGTGTAGTGTAATGTATAGTATGGTGCGTTGTGTATTATTGTGTAGCTTAGTGTAATGTATAGTATAGTATAGTACGTTGTGTATTATTGTGTAGTGTAATGTATAGTATAGTGCGTTGTGCATTATTGTGTAGCTTAGTGTAATGTATAGTATGGTGCGTTGTGTATTATTGTGTAGCTTAGTGTAATGTATAGTATGATGCGTTGTGTATTATTGTGTAGTGTAATGTATAGTATAGTATAGTATAGTATGGTGCGTTGTGTATTATTGTGTAGCTTAGTGTAATGTATAGTATGATGCGTTGTGTATTATTGTGTAGTGTATAGTATGGTGCGTTGTAATGGATTGTGTATTATTGTGTAGTGTAATGTATAGTATAGTGTGTTGTGTATTATTGTGTAGCTTAGTGTAATGTATAGTATAGTATAGTACGTTGTGTATTATTGTGTAATGTATAGTATGGTGCGTTGTGTATTATTGTGTAGTGTAATGTATAGTATAGTGCGTTGTGTATTATTGTGTAGCATAGTGTAATGTATAGTATAGTATAGTACGTTGTGTATTATTGTGTAGCTTAGTGTAGTGTATAGCATAGTGCGTTGTGTATTATTGTGTAGTGTAATGTATAGTATAGTGCGTTGTGTATTATTGTGTAATGTATAGTATGGTGTGTTGTGTATTATTGTGTAGCTTAGTGTAATGTATAGTATAGTATAGTACGTTGTGTATTATTGTGTAATGTATAGTATAGTGCGTTGTGTATTATTGTGTAGCTTAGTGTAATGTATAGTATAGTATAGTACGTTGTGTATTATTGTGTAATGTATAGTATGGTGCGTTGTGTATTATTGTGTAATGTATAGTATAGTGCGTTGTGTATTATTGTGTAGCTTAGTGTAATGTATAGTATAGTATAGTACGTTGTGTATTATTGTGTAATGTATAGTATGGTGCGTTGTGTATTATTGTGTAGTGTAATGTATAGTATAGTGCGTTGTGTATTATTGTGTAGCTTAGTGTAATGTATAGCATAGTGCGTTGTGTATTATTGTGTAATGTATAGTATGGTGCGTCGTGTATTATTGTGTAGCTTAGTGTAATGTATAGTATAGTATAGTACGTTGTGTATTATTGTGTAGCTTAGTGTAATGTATAGTATAGTATAGTACGTTGTGTATTATTGTGTAATGTATAGTATGGTGCGTTGTGTATTATTGTGTAGTGTAATGTATAGTATAGTGCGTTGTGTATTATTGTGTAGCTTAGTGTAATGTATAGCATAGTGCGTTGTGTATTATTGTGTAATGTATAGTATGGTGCGTCGTGTATTATTGTGTAGCTTAGTGTAATGTATAGTATAGTATAGTACGTTGTGTATTATTGTGTAATGTATAGTATGGTGCGTTGTGTATTATTGTGTAGTGTAATGTATAGTATAGTGCGTTGTGTATTATTGTGTAGCATAGTGTAATGTATAGTATAGTATAGTACGTTGTGTATTATTGTGTAGCTTAGTGTAGTGTATAGCATAGTGCGTTGTGTATTATTGTGTAGTGTAATGTATAGTATAGTGCGTTGTGTATTATTGTGTAGCTTAGTGTAATGTATAGTATAGTATAGTACGTTGTGTATTATTGTGTAATGTATAGTATGGTGCGTTGTGTATTATTGTGTAGTGTAATGTATAGTATAGTGCGTTGTGTATTATTGTGTAGCTTAGTGTAATGTATAGTATAGTGCGTTGTGTATTATTGTGTAGCTTAGTGTAATGTATAGTATAGTATAGTACGTTGTGTATTATTGTGTAATGTATAGTATGGTGCGTTGTAATGGATTGTGTATTATTGTGTAGTTTGGCTCCTGATGTACAATAAGCACTTACTGCAGGAAGACATAATGAAGGATTTCGCTGTAATGGAAATCGATGTCTCCGCGACTGAGACAATTGTAATTACAGAATCCGCAGCGACTTCCCATGCAGTGAGCCGAGTACGTAACTTCAGGAGCGCTTTCTAATCGATGGCACTTACTGGAAGTCACTTCATAAATTCAGGGCTCCTCCGGACGGCCGCCATGGATTAGCCAGACTGACTTTATAATGGCGTCACATAGCGTATATATACACAGAGGCCTTAAAGGGGCATACCACAAAGGACACTGATCATCTAGGTTTGGGCTCTGTGGTTTTTGGGAATTGTATGGTAACCCATAAGGAGAGGGAGTCAGTGGTAGGTGATATTACTAGAGCTCTGCTCTACACCACTGCACAGACTCCATCTGACTAACTCAGCTCTGCTACACCTGGCTGTGTGCGCATCCTCGGCAGCACCATGGCGCTTGTTGGTCTCAGGAATGTTGTTTGGGGGAGTGAGAGGTGCAAGGGGGCATAAACAAGATGACAGATTTGTAGTAGTATAGGGGAGCTGCAAATAAACAGAGCGCTCCATGATATATGGCTGCAGCATTCCATCAGCTATTGCTCTATGTCATCAGCCAGTGCTCCACAGCATCCATTCATTACTGTGGTCTCTGGCCCAGGACAGAGGGTGCTGAATTCTACATGACAACTACTAGATCCTAATGTAGCAGAGGCGAGTCTGTGAGTAAACTCCCTAATACTGCAGGATAATAGCCGCAGATAGGAAACGTGTGCCATGACCGACTCAGCTCTGTAACATTTGTACAGCGATGCATCAATGGATAATACTGATCATAAGAAAAATACTTTTAGCGATTGCTGCAGGTGTAGCAGAGCTCAGATTGTCATCTCTGTCTATAAATCGCTATCGCAGATCTGTCTGTCTCATCTTTGGAGGTTTATCGAATTTACAAAAACATTATCAGTCTAGACAATGCTCTGTGAGCTAAATACATCAGCAGCAGCTGCTAGTTTGCTACAATGTATCAGTCTGGAGTCCAGGCTGTTGAGCTCACAGAGCATTGTCTACACTGGATACGTCAGAAGCAGCTGCACAAATCTCTCTGCTAGTTTGCTACAATGTATCAGTCTGGAGTCCAGGCTGTTGAGCTCACAGAGCATTGTCTAAACTGGATACAGTCATAGAGGAGGGTCCTGGGCAGGGAACCCCCCACCATAACATCATCACAAAACAGCCCCATAATTTGGTGCAAAATCCAGAACAGGAAGTCCATAAGGTGCTGCCTTACCCAATAGCTGCAGAGCAGGAAGTGATGTCAGAGAAGGGGGCACCAGTTTGACAACTTCTGCTGTACACTCCAGTAAGTTGCAGCAGTAGTTATTATTTCTGGGGTATTAGGTATCTCATCACCATGGGAACTACGTTTGGTGCTCAGAGTGCAGACATTGCTGACCTTGCTTGTCACCTGTAGGTCCAGGTTAGTCACTCAGGCCGGCGGTGCTATCTGTGCTCCTGCAGCGCTCCCCAGGTCCTGCAGCTCAGGCACATAAGTGTGATAGACGCGCTGAATTCATAAGCCGAGCAATTACAGAACAAATTACCATGTCTGATGCAATATGTAAATGTGCGGAGAACACCTGTCAGCTGGGGCCCCCAGGGCTCAGGAGAAACCGTCACTGAAGAGCGAGAACCTGCGCCGGAGCAAGAGAGCTAATAATCCAGAACTGCTTCATGAAATGCTAATACTCTGAAGGATCCTCCAGACACCTCTGTGTACAAGATGTAACCTGCGCAGATATCTACCAGGAATGATCAAAGGAGAGGACAAGGAAAGAGGATGAGCACGGACAACAACAATAAATAAGCGATCTATCTATCTACAGTATTATCTATCTATCTATCTATAGATACTATCTCATATCTATCTATCTATCTATCTCCTATCTATCTACAGTATATCTATTTATCTATAGTATTATCTATCTCATACTATCTATCTACTATCTATCTATAGTATTATCTATCTATCTATCTCATATCTATCTATCTATTCATATCTATCTTATATCCATCTAATATCTATCTATCTCATATCTATCTATCTATCTAATTTCTATCTATCTCATATCTACAATATATATGTCATATCTATCTTTCTATCTAATTTTTATTTATCTGTCAATCTCAGATCTATCTTTCATCATACCCATCTTCATATCTATTTATCTCCTATTTCTGTATCATCTATATCTATTTATTGTCTATCTCATATCTGTCTATTCTCATAATTATGTATCAATCTGAGGGTCTGATGCATAAATCTACATAAGGCTGAGGCCCCACATTGCGGTTACGCAGCTTTTTAGTTGAAGATTTTGCTGCAGTTTTTTGAGCCAAAGCCAAGAATGGCTACAAGAGGAATGGGAAATATATAGGAAGTTCCTATACTTCTTCCTTGTCCCCAATCCACTCCCATCTTTGGCTCAGAAAACCGCAGCAAAATCTGCAACAGAAAAAGCAGCATTTCCGCAACATGGGGCTTCAGCCTAAGGCTGGGATCACACCTGTGTTGGGTGACCGTTCGGGGTTTCCGTCCCCCATTCTGCTTAAAATATGCGGAAAGAAAAGTCCTGCAAGCAGAACTTTTCTCTCCGTGAATTGTAGGTGGAAAATGAGCAGAAAACCAGCGGACCCCATTATAGTCTATGGGGATCGCGGGTTTCCACAGGTAACCGCTTTTTAAGCAAATAGGGTTTCTGTTTTTCAGGTCCCCAAGCAGATGCAAATGACGGAAACCCGGACATAGGTGTGAACCTAGTGTAAGGTAGGAAACCTTGCTTGATGCAAGATTATTAGTCTCTAGACAATACTCTGTGAGCTCAACACATCAGCAGCAGCTGCACAAATCTCTCTGCTAGTTTGCTACAATGTATCAGTCCGGAGTCCAGGCTGTTGAGCTCACAGAGCATTGTCTAGACTGGATACAATGTATCGGCTGAGAGCAGGACTAGCTATGTACAGGGTTACTGCCTCTGAATGGACACAAGAGTCTTCTCCGTCACTGACAGCAAGCAGTGCCACTATACAGTGTACGGTGCCGTGCTGGGTAAATAGTAAAGTAGTCGCAGCCATCAATGTCATAGTCCTGGACAACCCCTTTAAGGCCTATATGGTATAGAGCTCAGGGGGAGAATTTACTGACTTTCAGGGTTAAATACTACAACTAATAGGATCTTTCCAATCCTTCTGCCCATGTTCCAGTCGTGCTCCGTCCCCCGTCTGCCGTACTCAGGATTCCTGCGTTTTCTCACCAGACTTGGGTTACATTGATTTATCTGCCTCAATCCTGTTCAGTCCATTTTCTTGACTATTTTTGCATGAGATGGAAATCTCTGCTGATCCATCGATGACAAGTAAGTGAATATATGGCCGTGTGCACAAGGGCTGCCGAGGACTCCTCTAGAAATCGATTAGTAAGGCCTGGAAGACCCGACTTACATCTGCATTATATTCTTAAGTGGATTTCACCGACTTCTACAACATTCATCTTATGTACCCTGGATCGTCTTTCAGGTCTCAGATTTTCTGGAAAATTGTTCATTTTGAATTTCATGTTAAAAAAAAAATCTATTTTCTGAAAAGATGTGACGATGGAGACCAAAATTATAGTAGTAACATGGCACCATAATTCCTCCAAAATAGTCCAATTATGTTCCATATCCTGTATATACAAATATATACAGTAATGACACCATATATATCCATATAGCATATATGGACCGTGTAAAGTATTCACAAATCAAATGTACTGTACAATCAGTATATACATACATCATATATGCAATAAATACTGTAAGTTACATATATCACACATACACTATATAATAAATAAAATAATAATAGTCCTTTAATAGTCCCACAGTGGGGAAATTCAGTGTGTTACAGCAGCAAAAGATAAGATAAGATAAGCAGATACAAATACAAATACAACATGTACAGGAATGTTCCAAGGTGAGAGGCATTACATTAATAGCAGACAGACAGATAGGAAGTAGCAGAGGGGGGGGGGGGGGATTTAACAGGCAGAGAGATATTTCAGTTCTCTGTGTGTAATTATCTCCGCTTAGGTCGGTGTTGGTTGTACAGCCTAACCGTGGTGGGGAGGAAAGACTTCCGATAGCGCTCCTTCTCACACCTAGGGTGGAGCAGTCGGTCACTGACAGTACTGCTCAGCGCGATCACAGTCTCATGCATGGGATGGGACTTCTTCTTCTGCATGGAGCTCACCACGGACAGTATCCTTCTGTCACCCACCACCTGCTCTGGGTCCAGTGGGCTCCCCAGGACAGAGCTGGCCCTTCTAATCAGCTTGTCAAGTTTATTTCTGTCCCTGGTTGATATACTGCTCCCCCAGCAGGCCACTCCAAAGAAGATGGCTGATGCCACTACCGAGTTGAAGAAAGTCCTAAGAAGTGCCCCCCGGATTCCAAAGGCTCTCAGCCTCCTAAGCAGGTAGAGCCTGCTGTGGCCCTTCCTGTACAGGGCCTCCATATGATCTGCCCAGTCCAGCTTATTATTAAGGAGCAAACCCAGGTACTTATAGGTGTTCACATACACATATAAAAGATATATATAAAGTATGCAAACATACAGGAAATTCACAACATAAAGAATAACCATATATACTGCATAGAAGCATATATACAACATATAATGTACATACACATGGAAAAATATACACATATACCCAACACATAAAGTATACATATATATGCAATATATACACATACAATGGGTACGGAAAGTATTCAGACCCCTTTAAATTTTTCACTCTTTCATTGCAGCCATTTGCTAAAAGCAAAAAAGTTCATTTTATTTCTCATTAATGTACACTCAGCTCCCCATCTTGACAGAAAAAAACAGAAATGAAGATATTTTTGCAAATTTATTAAAAAAGAAAAACTGAAATATCACATGGCCATAAGTATTCAGACCCTTTGCTGTGACACTCATATATAACTCACATGCTGTCCATTTCCTTCTGATCCTCCTTGAGATGGTTCTTCTCCTTCATTGGAGTCCAGCTGTGTTTAATGAAACTGATTGGTCTTGATTAGGAAAGGCACACACCTGTCTATATAAGACCTCACAGCTCACAGGGCATGTCAGAGCAAATGAGAATCATGAGGTCAAAGGAACTGCCCAAGGAGCTCAGAGACAGAATTGTGGCAAGGCACAGATCTGGCCAAGGTTACAAAAGAATTTCTGCAGCACACAAGGTTCCTAAGAGCACAGCGGCCTCCATAATCCTTAAATGGAAGAAGTTTGGGAAGACCAGAACTCTTCCTAGACCTGGCCGTCCAGCCAAACTGAGCAATGGTGGGAGAAGAGCCTTGGTGAGAGAGGTAAAGAAGAACCCAAAGATCACTGTGGCTGAGCTCCAGAGATGCAGTAGGGAGATGGGAGAAAGTTCCACAAAGTCACTATCACTGCAGCCCTCCACCAGTCGGGGCTTTATGGCAGAGTGGCCCGAAGGAAGCCTCTCCTCAGTGCAAGACATATGAAAGCCCATAGAGTTTGCCAAAAAACACATGAAGGACTCCCAGACTATGAGAAATAAGATTCTCTGGTCTGATGAGACGAAGATTGAACTTTTTGGCGTTAATTCTAAGCGGTATGTGTGGAGGAAACCAGGCCCTGCTCATCACCTGCCCAATACAATCCCAACAGTGAGACATGGCGGTGGCAGCATCATGCTATGGGGGACAGGACGACTGGTTGTAATTGAAGGAAAGATGAATGCGGCCAAGTACAGAGATATCCTGGAAGAAAACCTCTTCCAGAGTGCTCTGGACCTCAGACTGGGCCAAAGGTTCACCTTCCAACAAGACAATGACCCTAAGCACACAGCTAAAATAACAAAGGAGCGGCTTCAGAACAACTCTGTGACCATTCCTGACTGGCCCAGCCACAGCCCGGACCTCAACCCAACTGAGCATCTCTGGAGAGACCTGAAAATGGCTCCACCAACGTTCACCATCCAACCTGACGGAACTGGAGAGGATCTGCAAGGAAGAATGGCCGAGGATCCCCAAATCCAGATGTGAGAAACTTGTTGTATCATTCCCAAGAAGACTCCTGGCTGTACTAGCTCAAAAGGAAGAGGCTTCTACTCAGTACTGAGCAAAGGCTCTGAATACTTATGGCCATGGGAGATTGCAGTTTTTCTTTTTTAATAAATTTGCAAAAATATCTACATTTCTGTTTTTTTCTGTCAGGATGGGGAGCTGAGTGTACATTAATGAGAAATAAAATGAAGTTTTTTGCTTTTAGCAAATGGCTGCAATGAAAGAAACAGTGAAAAATGTAAAGGGGTCTGAATACTTTCCATACCCACTGTATATACACAACACATAAAGTATACACAGATATATTTATATACACAACATGACAAATATATGCACAATATATAAAATATGGGAAGGGTAATATATCTTGGTTTGACATGTGACGTTGTTTTCGGCACCAGTAGCGACATATGGGGCGGACGTGATATAATATCCGATCATCTGCTGCTGACTTGTAAACAGTCTCTGATTTTCTGGCTTTGTGATGAGGTCCTAGCATTGCTGACAATGAACTGGCAGACTCGTGAAGACAGCAAAGTATCGCGTTCCGGGTGCGGGATTGTTATTTTTGGAGCAGATCGATGTCTGTGTTTGTGTTTTGGATAATTTCTTCCTAATCACAAATCCTCTGATTATTATCCAAACATCAGAAAGATCAGTCCGAGGAACATCATGGCTGGAGGCGACCACAGATGGCCTTGACATGGTCCTCTACCTCTGGAGTTAGAGTAGGAATGCTTCTTCTTACTACCCAAAAATTCTACCAAAGGCTGGGGCCCCACGTGGCGTAAACGCAGCGGTTTGCATGTGGCGGAAACGTCATGGAGAAAAAACACAGTGTTCGGCAGTTTCCCAATAGGTATAATTGAAACAGAAAGTATTGGGGAAAAAAACGCGATGTGTTGACGCCACGTTTTTTTTCGCAGTGTTTTTTTGCTGCAGGATGCTAAGTGGGGCCTTAGTCAAAAGATCAGTAAAGGAACATCATGGATGAAGGTGACCACAGATGGACTATAGATATGGTCCTCTACATCTCGGATCAGAGAAGGGGTGCTGTTCTCACTACCCAAAAATACTTCAGAAAGATTAGATATGGGTGAACCTCCCAAGATTTGTTTAGTTTCAGGTTCAGGTGGCTCAGGTACCAGATTAGTTTCGGGTAGTACAAGTGGGATCTCTTCAGAGTATAATAGATAAAAAGGAGGTGACAAAAATACAAAAACTTTTATACTCACATTCCCTCACCACTTTTGGACCTCCTTGTGGCATCCGGCCCTCTCTCGGTCTCCTCAGTGACATCATGCATCCTCTCGGCATGCCCATGTGACCGCTGTGGCCCAATCACAGGCCACAGTGTTGACCGCGGGTGCATTACGTCACAGGAGTGCATTAGACGCTGCAAGGAGGCCCAAAAAAAGTGAGGGAAGGTGAGTATAAATGTTTTTTATTTTTTAAACCTCCCCTGGACCTCCATCTGCTATACTCTGGGGGCTGAAAAGACTCCACAGTATAATAATTTACCGTAGTGCATGTCGTGGCAGCCATTTTAGTTCATCCAAGACAAATCCCAAATTGTTTGCTTTCATTAAAAAAACAAACAATTTGGGATATTCGGGTCGAATCGGTTCGCCCCTCATCAGTAAAGGAACATGAATGGATGGAAGTGACCACAGATAGTCTAGACATGGTCTTCTATCTTTGGGATCAGAGTAGGGGTGCTGTTCTTACTACCCAAAAATACTACCGAAAGATCAGCAGAAAACGACAATGTGAATGGACACCAGGTACAAATCTCCCTGTATAAGTCCCTGTATAGGTCCCTATATATCCCTGTGATGTTACCTCCAGTTTTACCCATTTCCAGAGCCCCTTCAGTTTGGTGAATGAAATAACATTTACTAACCAAACAAGCTCTCCAGGGTGCGGAGTATCACTTACTAATACAAACATGGAGGATTCACCCTGGTCATAGAGTGAATGAACCGCGCTCCTCGTCCTCATTGTCCATGCAGGAAACACAAGCCACATAATATATATTACAAGCCGGAGCCATTGTTCTCCCCATGAATACAGAACATCAATGTCAGCCATTGTGTCCTCACAGTACATTAAATAAAACATCATCCCCGGCCCTGACAGTGGCGAGAACTCTCCAGATATTAACAATGGGAGAAAAAAATATCAGGAGGGAAAACCTTTGCCACAGCACCCAGCAAAGAACCCGAGTAAAAGAAACGTATCAGAACATGACATCATAGACACATTAAGGATTTACTGTCATTAGATTTTTTTTTGCAATGCTGCAGTTTTGACTCTAAGCGCTAGACCGCACACTTCAAGGGAAAATGATCAAGATAGGACTAAATTATACTGAACTTGCCACAGCACATTTTAGAAAAGAGGTGAGGGTGTTGGAAAAAATGAAAAAAGATCCAAGTTTTGGCACAAAAATAGGTTTGTGAAAAGGAAAACAGGTCCAAAGGAATAATGAATTACCATTGTGGTGTTTTCTATTGCCCACATGTAGGGTGTTTGTGGGGCACTTTAAAGCCCACCCCTATTCCACCTGGGAACAGCCAAAATTAGCGGGACCAACTATCATATTCAACACATGTAAAGAGTTTGTATGCTCTCCTCATGTACAATATATACAGTAGAAACTGCCCTTAAAGGCTTGCATCAAGTTGACAACTTCCTATCTATCCTGTGTATCTGATCGGTCCTTAAGGACAGTTGTACACAAGACCCTCACTCTCATGATGGGTGAGAGTCCCAGCGATCAGATCACACACTTGTCACCTATTCTGTCTAATTTGGCACAGCCCCTTTAAGTAATCTAAACATGGGTGATTAAGAAGCATTGTATGAACAGGAGACACCTAGTGGCAGCACATGTCACTACATCATCAGTTTTCTTATACCATACTGTATATACTAATCGTATACAACATCCTGCCCTAGTACAGTCTACAAATACTCTACTGTGAATGTTATACTATACTGTATATCCTGATTGTATGCAACAGCCTATACTTAAGAAACCCTCCCTCAACCCGTCCTCTCCAGCCAACTATCGCCCCATCTCACTGCTCCCGTACGCCTCAAAATTGCTGGAGCAACACGTCCACTCCGAAATATCCTCCTTTCTCTCGTCCAATGTGCACTTTGACAGACTACAGTCAGGCTTCAGACCCCATCACTCCACAGAAACTGCCCTAACCAAGGTCACTAACGACCTTCTAACTGCCAAAGCCAAACGTCACTACTCTATCCTCCTCCTCCTCCTCGACCTCTCCTCTGCCTTTGACACAGTTGACCATTCCCTCCTGTTACATACGCTCTTATCCCTTGGCATCTCTGACCTGGCCCTTTCCTGGATCTCCTCATATCTCACAAACCGCACATTCAGCATCTCCCACTCGCACACCACCTCCCCGCCACACCCTCTTTCTGTAGGTGTCCCCAAGGCTCCGTCCTAGGACCCCTCCTGTTCTCCATCTACACCCTAGGCTTGGCCAACTCATAGAATCCAATGGTTTCCATTACCATTGCTATGCTGACGACACCCAAATACAGTGGGGAAAAAAAGTATTTAGTCAGCCACCAATTGTGCAAGTTCTCCCACTTAAAAAGATGAGGCCGGCCTGTAATTGTCATCATAGGTAGACCTCAACTATGAGAGACAAAATGAGAAAACAAATCCAGAAAATCACATTGTCTGATTTTTAAAGAATTTATTGGCAAATTATGGTGGAAAATAAGTATTTGGTCAATAAGAAAAGTTCATCTCAATACTTTGTTATATATCCTTTGTTGGCAATGACAGAGGTCAAATGTTTTCTGTAAGTCCTCACAAGGTTGGCACACACTGTTGCTGGTATGTTGGCCCATTCCTCCATGCAGATCTCCTCTAGAGCAGGGATGTTTTGGGGCTGTCGCTGGGCAACACGGACTTTCAACTCCCTCCAAAGGTTTTCTATGGGGTTGAGATCTGGAGACTGGCTAGGCCACTCCAGGACCTTGAAATGCTTCTTGCGAAGCCGCTCCTTCGTTGCCCTGGCGGTGTGCTTGGGATCATTGTCATGCTGAAAGATCCAGCCACGTTTCATCTTCAATGTCCTTGCTGATGGAAGGAGGTTTGCACTCAAGATCTCACGATACATGGCCCCATTCATTCTTTCATGTACACGGATCAGTCGTCCTGGTCCCTTTGCAGAGAAACAGCCCCAAAGCATGATGTTGCCCCCCCCATGCTTCACAGTAGGTATGGTGTTCTTTGGATACAACTCAGCATTCACTCTCCTCCAAACACCACGAGTTGTGTTTCTACCAAACAGTTCTACTTTGGTTTCATCTGACCATATGACATTCTCCCAATACTCTTCTGGAACATCCAAATGCTCTCTAGCAAACTTCAGACGGGCCCGGAT
The DNA here is from genome assembly GCA_947044405.1 of Leptodactylus fallax. Classification (NCBI taxonomy): domain Eukaryota; kingdom Metazoa; phylum Chordata; class Amphibia; order Anura; family Leptodactylidae; genus Leptodactylus; species Leptodactylus fallax. The sequence goes on along the minus strand of CAMRHE010000238.1, from coordinate 2,261,652 downwards.
ATGTACTGGCTTAAGCAGGGGGACACGTCTGGCACTGCAGGATCTGAGTCCCTGGCGGCGTAGTGTGTTACTGACGGTAGCCTTTGTTACGTTAGTCCCACCTTTCTGCAGGTCAGTCACTAGGTCCCCCCCGTGGGGTTCTGGGATTTTTGCTCACCGTTCTTGTGATCATTTTGACCCCACGGGGTGAGATCTTGCGTGGAGCCCCTGATGGAGGGAGATTATCAGTGGTCTTGTATGTCTTCCATTTTCTAATTATTGCTCCCACAGGTGATTTCTTCACACCAAGCTGCTTGCCTATTGCAGATTCAGTCTTCCCAGCCTGGTGCAGGTCTACCATTTTGTTTCTGGTCCTTCCACAGCTCTTTGGTCTTCACCATAGTGGAGTTTGGAGTGTGACTGAGGTTGTGGACAGATGTCTTTTATACTGATAATGTCACACAGGAGCCATTACTACAGGTAATGAGTGGAGGACAGAGGAGCCTCTTAAAGAAGAAGTTACAGGTCTGTGAGAGACAGAAATCTTGCTTCTTTGTAGGTGACCAAATACTTATTTTCCACCATAATTTGCAAATAAATTCTTTAAAAATCAGACAATGTGATTTTCTAGATTTGTTTTCTCATTTTGTCTCTCATAGTTGAGGTCTACCTATGATGACAATTACAGGCCGGCCTCATCTTTATAAGTGGGAGAACTTGCACAATTGGTGGCTGACTAAATACTTTTTTTCCCCACTGTATATCTCTTTGGGCCAGACATTACCTCCCTGTTGTCCAGAGTCCCAGCATGTCTAGCAGCCGTAGCCTCCTTTCTCTCCTCCCGCTTTCTCAAACTCAACATGGAGAAAACGGAGTTCATAATCTTCACCCCTCCACGCACGGCCCCCCTACCTGACCCATCTATCAAAATTAATAGAACCACACTCACCCCAGTCCCACAGGCCCGCTGCCTTGGGATAACCTTAGACTCTGACCTATCCTTCAAGCCGCATATTCAAACCCTCAACACCTCCAACTCAAGAACATCCACCAAATCCGCTCCTTCCTCACCCCGGAAACTACAAAGATGCTAGTCCACGCCCTCATAATCTCCCGCCTAGACTACTGTAACACCCTTCTCCATGGTCTCCCAGCTAACACTCTCGCCCCCCTCCAGTAAACCTTAAACTGTGCTGCTCGCCTAATACACCTCTCCCCCGTTCTTCATCGGCCGCTCCCCTCTGCCAATCCCTTCACTGGCTATTCGTTGCCCAGCGAATAGAGTTCAAATTACTAACACTGGCACACAAAGCTATCCACAGCCTGTCCCCTCCATATATCTCCAACCTAATCTCCCTCTACCTGCCCACACGTAACCTCCGATCCTCCAAAGACCTCCTACTCCGCTCTGCTCTTATCCGCTCCTCACACAATCGTCTCCAAGACTTCTCCCGGGCAACCCCCATACTCTGGAACTCATTACCAAGACACATAAGACTGTCCCCCACAGTCACAAGCTTCAAGAAGGCCCTGAAGACTCACCTATTCAGGAAGGCCTACAACCTCCAATAACACTACTGTCACCACACCACCACCTGTACAGCCTCTACCCCCACCTTCTGTCTCTATCCCTCATAGATTGTAAGCCCTTGTGGGCAGGGCCCTCTATCCCACTGTGCCAGTGATCACTGTTAGTATTATACTTGTCTTGTATATTTTGTGTAGCGTATGTAAACCCTCATATGTAAAGCACCATGGAATTAATATAATAATGTACAGCACCATGGGATTAATATAATAATGTACAGCACCATGAAATTAATATAATAATGTACAGCACCATGGAATTAATATAATAATGTACAGCACCATGGGATTAATATAATAATGTACAGCACCATGAAATTAATATAATAATGTAAAGCACAATGGAATTAATATGATAATGTACAGCTCCATGGAATTACTATAATAATGTACAGCACCATGGAATTAATATAATAATGTACAGCACCATGGGATTACTATAATAATGTACAGCACCATGGAATTAATATAATAATGTACAGCACCATGGAACTAATATAATAATGTACAGCACCATGGGATTAATATAATAATATACAGCACCATGGAATTTATATAATAATATACAGCACCATGGAATTTATATAATAATGTACAGCACCATGGAATTACTATAATAATGTACAGAACCATGGAATTACTATAATAATGTACAGCACCATGGAACTAATATAATAATGTACAGCACCATGGAATTACTATAATAATGTACAGCACCATGGAATTATTATAATAATGTACAGTACCATGGAATTAATATAATAATGTACAGCACCATGGGATTAATGGTGCTATATGAATAAATAATAATAATCCTGCCCTACTACAGTCTCCAAATACTATACTGTGTATGTTAGACTATACTGTATATACTGATTGTATACAAGATCCTGCCCTAGTACAGTCTACAAATACTATACTATGTATGTTACACTATACTGTATATGCTGAGTCTGTCTGTGGGTTCTACATCGCCCTCTTGTGGGCTAAGTTGTTGTTGTTTTACAATATTTTCAAACTATTTCTGCTCCCGCTGGTTGCGATTCTGCAGCTTCATGTTATATCAATGACTCAGCAATAACAGCTCTACTACATATAAACACACACTGCGGCACGGACATTACTATTATAGACAGTATGATTCATGAGTCTATACTGTAGACAGATAGATAGAAATAGATATGAGAAAGAAAGAAAGAAAGAAAGAAAGAAAGATAGATAGATAGATAGATAGATAGATAAGAGAGAGATAGGAGATAGATAGATAGATAGATAGATAGATATGAGATAGATAGATAGATAGATAGATAGATAGATAGATAGATAGGAGATAGATATATAGATATGAGATAGATAGATATGAGTAGATAGATAGATAGATATGAGATAGATAGATAGATAGATAGATAGATAGATAGATAGATAGAGATAGATAGATAGATATGAGATAGATAGATAGAGATAGATAGATAGAGATAGATAGATAGATAGATAGATAGATAGATAGATAGATATGAGATAGATAATACTATAGATAGAGAGATAGATAGATAGATATGAGATAGATAGATAGATAGATAGATATGAGATAGATAGATAGATAGATAGATAGATAGATAGTTAGATAGATATGAGATGAATATAAGAAGTAAGGTTACAGATCTATTCTGCGTTACACACTCAGCTCTGCTCCATACTATGAAGTATCTTTCCATGTTTCTTTCTGTATCCACAGACCTCGTGTACAGGACATAGATATGTACAGGGAAATAACTATAGACAGTAACCTGATATTATGTACACACAATGTTTACATCCTGCAGCCTCCGGCTCATCAACATCCAGCAGGTAAAGAAGACGACAAGTCATATCTGACCTCCCCCCCATTATATTCACCTGACAACTCCTTCTACATCTATAGCCCCCAACCTCTAATATCTAATTTTATCTATTTATCTCATATTTAATCAGATAAAATGATCTTTGGTTTTGTGTCAGTATGGTTTTGTTGTGGAATTCTTCTTCATCTTCTTCTATCATCTATCTAATGTTTATTTATTCCCTATCTATCTATCTATCTATCTATCTATCTATCTATCTCTTCTATCTATCTATTTATCTATCCATCTATCTCATATCTATCTATCTATCTATGTCATATCTATCTCATGTCTATCTATCTATCTCATCTATCTATCTATCTCTATCATCTATCTATCTATCTATCTCATATCTATCTTACATCTATTTCACAAATGTACAGCACTATGGAATTAAAGGTGCTATATAAATATATAACAAATAATAATAAAGATTTCTCTTATAAAGTATTTATATATTTTTTTTGTGCCTGACTCCTATCAATCAATAATCTATTTATCATTGTATCTCATATATATTAAATATCTCATATCTATCTATCTATCTATTTTTATCTATCTCATATCTATCTATCTCATACCTATCTATCTCATATCTATCTATCTCATCTACTATCTCATCTATCTATCTAGCTATCTATCTATCTATCTACTATATCTATCTATCTATCTATCTCACTATCTATCTATCTCATATCTATCTATCTAATATCTATCTCATATCTATCTATCTCCTATCTATCTATCTCTATCTATCTATCTACATCAACCTATCTATCTAATATCTATCTATCTATCTACATATACTATCTATCTAATATATCTATCTATCTCATATCTATCTATTTATCTATCTATCTCATATCTATCTCATATCTATCTATTATCTATTTATTTATCTATGTATTTTCTAATTAGCTATCTTTGTCTTATTATCTATCCATGTATTTCATATATAAAGTTGGTCAGCCTGGATACTATGTCTCACCTTATGGTGTACACACTGTACAGTACAGGGACTTAGAAGACCAGGCATTGCTCTATAAAAAAGCACCTTCCAAGAGGTGGCGCTAGAGCAAGGTCTCCCTTTCTAATAAGGAGGACTTATTTGCATATATCTAAAGTTGGACATGTACCAGAAGACTGAGCAGAGGGGAGGGATGACAGAACTCCTCTGGTAGTAAAACACAGCGGAGGCGAGAACCTTGTATTGTCAGGCGGAAGTTCTAGGTATGCAAGAAAAAGAGGTAAATAAAAAGAAATTGTTTACTATATATAATATCTTTTTTTTTTCTTTTTATATCTATTTATGTCTATATTTCATATTTATCTGTTTATTTCATATATTATATTTATCTCATAACTATCTTATATCTACTTGTCTGTCTATCTCAAATCTATCTTCCTCATATCTATCTATCTATCTATCTATCTATCTATTTATCTATCGATCTCATATCTATATATCTATCTCATATCTATCTATCTATCTATCTATCTATCTCATAACTATCTATCTATCTATTTATCTCATATCTATCTATCTCATATCTATCTATCTATCTATCTATCTACTCATATCTATCTATCTATCTATCTCATATCTATCTATCTATCTATCTATCTATCTATCTATCCCATATCTATCTATCTCATATCGATCTATCTATCTATCTATCTATCTATCTATCTATCTATCTATCTATCTATCTCAAACTATCTATCTCATATCTATCTATCCCATATCTATCTATCTCATATCGATCTATCTCCTATGTATCTCATATCTATCTATCTATGTCATATCTATCTCATATCTATCTATCTATCTATCTATCTATCTATCTATCTATCTACTATATCTATCTATCTATCTATCTATCTCCTATCTATCTATCTATCTATCTATCTATCTATCTCATATCTATCTATCTATCTATCTATCTATTTATCTATCTATCTATCCCATATCTATCTATCTCATATCTATCTCATATCTATCTCATATCTATCTGTCTCATACAGTCATATGAAAAAGTTTGGGCACCCCTATTAATCTTAATCATTTTTAGTTCTAAATATGTGGGTGTTTGCAACAGCCATTTCAATTTGATATATCTAATAACTGATGGACACAGTAATATTTCAGGATTGAAATGAGGTTTATTGTACTAACAGAAAATGTGCAATATGCATTAAACCAAAATTTGACCAGTGCAAAAGTATGGGCACCTCAACAGAAAAGTGACATTAATATTTAGTAGATCCTCCTTTTGCAATAATAACAGCCTCTAGTCGCTTCCTGTAGCTTTTAATCAGTTCCTGGATCCTGGACGAAGGTATTTTTGACCATTCCTCTTTACAAAACAATTCCAGTTCAGTTAAGTTTGATGGTCGCCGAGCATGGACAGCCCGCTTCAAATTATCCCACAGATGTTCAATGATATTCAGGTCTGGGGACTGGGATGGCCATTCCAGAACATTGTAATTGTTCCTCTGCATGAATGCCTGAGTAGATTTGGAGCTGTGTTTTGGATCATTGTCTTGCTGAAATATCCATCCCCGGCATAACTTCAAATTCGTCACTGATTCTTGTACATTATTCTCAAGAATCTGCTGATACTGAGTTGAATCCATGCGACCCTCAACTTTAACAAGATTCCCGGTGCCGGCATTGGCCACACAGCCCCAAAGCATGATGGAACCTCCACCAAATTTTACAGTGGGTAGCAAGTGTTTTTCTTGGAATGCTGTGTTTTTTTGACGCCATGCATAACGCCTTTTTGTATGACCAAACAACTCAATCTTTGTTTCATCAGTCCACAGGACCTTCTTCCAAAATGAAGCTGGCTTGTCCAAATGTGCTTTTGCATACCTCAGGCGACTCTGTTTGTGGCGTGCTTTCAGAAACGGCTTCTTTCGCATCACTCTCCTGTGAACCGAGAGCAAGGCAGGTGGTTTGGACTCCGCAACCAGAAATGAACGCACACGCGGTAGTTCAAGAAAAGAATATATATTTACTATAAGTTAATAAAGGCTATTTGAAGGTAAAATGACAGGGATAAAGACAAGCAAAATATACAATATAGCATGAACAATTTCAAGGCAAATTCTGCAATGGTTTCTACTTTTACTCTGTCCAATTCTGCAGTATGGACACTGAATGAACAATATACTCAAAACTATCCCTAACTGACCCTGACTTCACATTTGGGTGCACCCCCTTTTCCCCAGTGGTCCAGGTGGACCGCTTACAGTCCGTAGAAGCGCGCGGTGGGGCCCAAAGTCGGTCCTTTCTTTTATAGTGGAGCCCCCTCTCCTCACGGTTATCAGGATCTTGGGAGAAATGAAGTCCTCTTTAACAGACAGGGAAACCAACTGAATGCAATGTAATCCAACAGCAGATTCCACTCAGCACACTGACAGTCCTGCCGAATCCATACACTGAGCTGGGATGTAAGCCGGGATTTAGCAGGTGCCGTCCAGTACATCAACAGCCCTGCGAGTCTCTATCTGTGGTATCCATATACACAGTCACAATGTCAGTCTCACTGATCAGCCACTGAGCACAGTTCCTTTCACGTGGACTCACTAGTCCTGTTGTCTCTTTACACTCTGTTTGTCTCTGGACCAAGATACAGCTTAGCTGTACAGAAAAATCTCCACACCAGTTCAATACAACACTTGCCAAGATGGCTGCTGCTCTCTGTCTCGTCACTTCCTGCTTCTCTGCTCACACTCTGTCTGCAGAACAGGCAGGCTGACATAAAAGGGGGGGGGTCTCACTCCAGCATCATGTCACAATTACAATGGCTGCTGTCTTAAAGGAACAGAATCACAGAAATACATTCAACATTAACAGTTTATACAGACAAATGAAGCTTAAGACAACATTGGCTGTCTCTTACACTCCCATACAGCTTCTCCTTGTGCAAAGTGTGCTGTATTGTTGACCGATGCACAGTGACACCATCTGCAGCAAGATGATGCTGCAGCTCTTTGGAGGTGGTCTGTGGATTGTCCTTGACTGTTCTCACCATTCTTCTTCTCTGCCTTTCTGATATTTTTCTTGACCTGCCACTTCTGGGCTTAACAAGAACTGTCCCTGTGGTCTTCCATTTCCTTACTATGTTCCTCACAGTGGAAACTGACAGGTTAAATCTCTGAGACAACTTTTTGTATCCTTCCCCTGAACAACTATGTTGAACAATCTTTGTTTTCAGATCATTTGAGAGTTGTTTTGCGGAGCCCATGATGCCACTCTTCAGAGGAGATTCAAATAGGAGAACAACTTGCAATTGGCCACCTTAAATACCTTTTCTCATGATTGGATACACCTGGCTATGAGGTTACAAAACCAATTTTGTGCTTCAGTAAGTCAGTAAAAAGTAGTTAGGAGTATTCAAATCAATAAAATGATAAGGGTACCCAAATTTTTGCACCGGTCAAATTTTGGTTTAATGCATATTGCACATTTTCTGTTAGTACAATAAACCTCATTTCAATCCTGAAATATTACTGTGTCCATCAGTTATTAGATATATCAAATTGAAATGGCTGTTGCAAACACCCAAATATTTAGAACTAAAAATGATTAAGATTAATAGGGGTGCCCAAACTTTTTCATATGACTGTATCTATATCATATCTATCTATCTACCTATCTCCTATCTATCTATCTATCTATCTATCTATCTATCTATCTCATGTCTATCTATCTCATATCTATCTATCTATGTATCTATCATTTACCTTATTTTATACATTGTTTTGCATTCTTCCACTATTTGCGTTATTTCCAGGATTCCTCATATTCCTATCTTAAAGCAGCCTCCAACCTAAGCTTCCATATAAAAGTAACTATAGGGATCATTCTTAGAAAGAACAGCTCTATGTAAATACAGAACAGATATTCCTGACTTGAGGATATATTACCATAAAGCCTTAGGTCAACCAGACTGGCAGGAATAAGATATCTATCTATCTATCTATCTATCTATCTATCTATCTATCTATCTATCTATCTCATAACTATCTATCTATCTCTCATATCTATCTATTTATCTATCTATCTCATATCTATCTATTATCTATTTATTTATCTATGTATTTTCTAATTAGCTATCTTTGTCTTATTATCTATCCATGTATTTCATATATAAAGTTGGTCAGCCTGGATACTATGTCTCACCTTATGGTGTACACACTGTACAGTACAGGGACTTAGAAGACCAGGCATTGCTCTATAAAAAAGCACCTTCCAAGAGGTGGCGCTAGAGCAAGGTCTCCCTTTCTAATAAGGAGGACTTATTTGCATATATCTAAAGTTGGACATGTACCAGAAGACTGAGCAGAGGGGAGGGATGACAGAACTCCTCTGGTAGTAAAACACAGCGGAGGCGAGAACCTTGTATTGTCAGGCGGAAGTTCTAGGTATGCAAGAAAAAGAGGTAAATAAAAAGAAATTGTTTACTATATATAATATCTTTTTTTTCTTTTTATATCTATTTATGTCTATATTTCATATTTATCTGTTTATTTCATATATTATATTTATCTCATAACTATCTTATATCTACTTGTCTGTCTATCTCAAATCTATCTTCCTCATATCTATCTATCTATCTATCTATCTGTCTCCTATCTATCTATCTCATACTTATCAATCTATTTTTATCTATTTTATATTTAGCCATCTATATCCTATTATTTATCCATATATCTATCTATGGTTTAGGATATATTTTAGAGCATGCGTCAGGTGTATGTGTTAGAGTCAGGGGCATAGCTATTTGGGGTGCCAGAAGCGTAACTACCGCCATAACAACCATATTTACTGCTATGGGGCCCGCAACCTTTAGGAGGCCTTATCGGCCCCTGCTGATTTTTTTTTTTTTTTTTAGGCTGACTTTCACTTACCTATCTCCATTCTTATCCACAGCCACCTCTGCTTAGGCCAGTGCCCCCTGGAGGCCTAAGTGCAGTGGGGATAGGTAAGTGAAAGTCAGCAATTACCTGCAGAGTTATCCAGTAAGTAGTGGCCTAAAGTACCTCTGTGGAGGCCTTTATGGGAGGGCACAACTATCTATTTATCTTCTATCATATATACCATCGATTATGTATCCATTTATCTATTTACTTTTAAACGTCCTAACGAAGGAAAGTTGGACTTCTGACACCCCCCAACACCAGAAGAACCTGTCTCCGAAATCATCTGCATTACATTGTCAGGAGTGTAACTAACAGTAAGATCATTGATTGTTTTCTCCTAACAGTCAGCAGAATAGTGAGTGCAGCTCTGGAGTATAATACAGGATGTAACTCAGGATCAGTACAGGATAAGTAATGTAATGTATGTACACAGTGACTGTACCAGCAGAATAGTGAGCGCAGCTGTGGAGTATAATACAGGATGTAACTCAGGATCAGTACAGGATAAGTAATGTAATGTATGTACACAGTGACTGTACCAGCAGAATAGTGAGCGCAGCTCTGGAGTATAATACAGGATGTAACTCAGGATCAGTACAGGATAAGTAATGTAATGTATGTACACAGTGACTGTACCAGCAGAATAGTGAGTGCAGCTCTGGAGTATAATACAGGATGTAACTCAGGATCAGTACAGGATAAGTAATGTAATGTATGTACACAGTGACTTTACCAGCAGAATAGTGAGCGCAGCTCTGGAGTATAATACAGGATGTAACTCAGGATCAGTACAGGATAAGTAATGTAATGTATGTACACAGTGACTGTACCAGCAGAATAGTGAGCGCAGCTCTGGAGTATAATACAGGATGTAACTCAGGATCAGTACAAGATAAGTAATGTAATGTATGTACACAGTGATTGTACCAGCAGAATAGCGAGTGCAGCTCTGGAGTATAATACAGGATGTAACTCAGGATCAGTACAGGATAAGTAATGTAATGTATGTACACAGTGACTGCACCAGCAGAATAGTGAGTGCAGCTCTGGAGTATAATACAGGATGTAACTCAGGATCAGTACAGGATAAGTAATGTAAGGTATGTACACAGTGACTGTACCAGCAGAATAGTGAGTGCAGCTCTGGAGTATAATACAGGATGTAACTCAGGATCAGTACAGGATAAGTAATGTAATGTATGTACACAGTGACTGCACCAGCAGAATAGTGAGCGCAGCTCTGGAGTATAATACAGGATGTAACTCAGGATCAGTACAGGATAAGTAATGTAATGTATGTGCACAGTGACTGCACCAGCAGAATAGTGAGTGCAGCTCTGGAGTATAATACAGGAGGTAACTCAGGATCAGTACAGGATAAGTAATGTAATGTATGTACACAGTGACTATACTAGCAGAATAGTGAGCGCAGCTCTGGAGTATAATACAGGATGTAACTCAGGATCAGTACAGGATAAGTAATGTAATGTATGTACACAGTGACTGCACCAGCAGAATAGTGAGCGCAGCTGTGGAGTATAATACAGGATGTAACTCAGGATCAGTACAGGATAAGTAATGTAATGTATGTACACAGTGACTGCACCAGCAGAATAGTGAGTGCAGCTCTGGAGTATAATACAGGATGTAACTCAGGATCAGTACAGGATAAGTAATGTAATGTATGTACACAGTGACTGCACCAGCAGAATAGTGAGCGCAGCTGTGGAGTATAATACAGGATGTAACTCAGGATCAGTACAGGATAAGTAATGTAATGTATGTACACAGTGACTGCACCAGCAGAATAGTGAGTGCAGCTCTGGAGTATAATACACTACAGAAATAGCTAATTAGATAGATAGATAGATGGATGTAGTTTCCTATTGCATGTTGAATCTTTCTTTCTTGCCATCCTCCTGTCATTCTCTTCTTATATACATGGTGTCCTCAGTATTACTGTACATTGACTTGTCCCGGATCCTGCAGGAAGTTCCAGGGCTTGTCCTATGAGGTCTGTATGTAAATCCTACACAGCTGGGGATCCACTCCCAGTCACAATGGCCGCTGTATACAATATCCAGGACAGTGACGTGCCCTGAGGTCAGTGCAGAAGAGATGCCACCCTTGTACCATGCCTGCATGCATCCACTGCATGGTTTTAGAGCCTGACTTCATCCAGCAGCTATTCAGAAACTCTTTAGAGGTCCTGGATGTGCAGGAGAGCCAATAAGAGGAGGGCTGGATGAGTAGTCACACCCAGGGAGCCTATAAATCCATTCCCCCTGCTTCTTGTCTTGGCAAATATTCCCTTTCATGTGTGGAGTGCAGCACATCTGCCCTCCAGCTTGTGAGTGCATTGTGCAGGTAGAGCCAGTGTCTCCAGCCCAGGACCCTGCAGGATTAGGAGGCTGCTCTTCTTCTTCTCCCTCTTCTTCTTCTTTTTTTCTTCTTCTTCACACTGGAAGGAGTTTGCCTAGCAGAAGTCATCCATCTCTACACATTCCACTTGGATCTTACCCTGGAGAAAGTCTTGCTTTGCACCAGTCTAGAGTCCTTGTGGAGTCCAGGCTCAGCTGTTTGCCCCCCTTTGTGGTTCTCTCTGGGCCAGCTGCTGTCACAGGAGCCCCCATGTCTTCATTTGACTCCCCACAGTTGCTGATGGTGTGTGATCCCTGGATTCCTCAGCAGGATTGTAGCATCCACATCTACACTGTGCAGAATTGCTGCTGTGCTGTGTCCTGCTGATCCCTGGAGGACAGAGCAGCTGTTTTATTTCAGGGACAGGTCTGGTCAACCTGGTACACAGTCCACCTGCCCAGCATTGTCATCTGGTGGTCTTTGCTCTCTCTCAGGACAAGTTGTCAGGATCCCTGGACTCCCAGCAGGTCACTCATCCTCAGGAGGTCGGATTAATGTCCATCTTAGGGCTAGAGAGGCCAGACAAACGGTAGGTGACTTGTGGACAGTCAGTAACCTTATCCCTGTACACCCAGCCATCAACTAACAGGCAGCAATGTATTCAGAGGTGCAACAGTGTATCACAGGCAACAATGTATCACAACTCTACAAGCAACTGTGTATCCAAAACTTACATATACACCGGGGAAACAAATCTACATGTGGTAATGGATCAAGTACTAACATGCTACAATGTATCAATTAACTCACATGTAAGCAGTGTAATAATGTATCAAGTACTAACATGTAACAATGTAGCAAATACTCATATAGACCAAACCTAACATAAAATAGTGGACCAGATATGAACAAGTGGCAAGTCACCATGTAGCAAATACTAACAAGAACCGACCATAAAATGTAACAATGTATCAAATATTAAAAGTAAGAATCCTAATATGTAATACAGAATCAAATGCTCACATATAAAAGCCTTGACGTGTAGTAATGTATCAAATACTAACATATAACTAGCCTAACATGTATCAAATACTCATATGGACCAACCCTGACGTGAAATAGTGCCCCAGATGTGAACAAATAGCAAAAACTCATTTGTACCAAGCGTGACATGGTGCATCAGATAAGAACAAGTAGCGTGTAACAATGTATCAAATACTAAATGTAACAATCCTAACATGTAATATAGTATGAAGTACATGTAAACATCTTAACATGTAGTAATGTATCAAATACTAACATGTAACAACCCTGGCATGTAACAATGTATCATATACTCCTGTATTACAAGCCTAACATGAAACAATTTATGAAATACAAACATACAACTATCCTAACATGTAACAATTTATGAAATACAAACATACAACTATCCTAACATGTAACAATTTATGTAATACAAACATACAACTATCCTAACATGTAACAATTTATGTAATACAAACATACAACTATCCTAACATGTAACAATTTATCAAGTACTAAATGTAACAATCCTAACACATAAGATAGCATCAAATAGTCACTTGTAAAAGCCATGACATGTAGAAATATATCAAATACTTGCATATAACTACCCTAACATGTAACAGTGTATCTTACATTACAAGCCTAACATGCTACAATGTATCAAGCACTAAATGTAACAATCCTAATATAGTATCAAATACTCACTTGTAAACACCATGACATGTAGTAGAGTATCAAATACTAACAAGTAACTACTATAGCATGTAACAATGTATCAGGTACTGAATGTAGCAAACATGTAATATCGTATCACATACACACTTGTAAAAGCCACAACATGTAATAAGGTATCAAATACTAGCATGTAACAATGTATCAGATACTCCTATATTATAAGACTAACATAAAACAATGTATCAAATACTCACTTTTCATAAGCCTAGTGTGAAACAATGTGTCACATACTTACTTGTAACAAGCCTAACATGAAGCAGTGTATCAAATACTCACATGCAATACCCTTAAGGTAAGAATGTATCAACTACTCACTTGTAACTACCCTAATATGTAACAAAGTATCAAAGACTATCAGGCAATGTTGTAAAAATGCAGCAACATACAAAACAAAGTCTTATATCATAAATCATCCTAAACACACTTTAGTACATTTGGTGGCATCCTCCCCCCTAACAAGAGTAGATAAGTCAGAAATAACACATAATAAGATACATTGTAGCAGAGATGTGGATTAGGCGCAGTACACACTGCACAGCAAATCATCTGGAAGTAAAATGACAAGATCCAGGATAGTCAAAGAGAAGAATAATGGAGGTGATCTGTCCTTATATATAGTCTCTGCACTAGAAGTCCCAGCAGAAAAGCCCCATTGAGGCCCTATTAGCAGATGTAGCAGAGCTAAGTTTGTCATGTCTTATCTTTGGTTTTACAGGGGCTTGCTATAAAACGACATTATCTAATGTAACCCTAATATATATATATACTTGTAGATATCGCTGTGTATGATGTTTAGTTCTGACTTTTTCTGGTCTATTAATCCCAGAGATCTTCTGTCTATATAGCATGCCAAACAGTGATCTCTGTGGGGTGGTTAGTAGTGATCTCCTCCATCTTTCTGCCTTACTGACAGTCCAGTGTAATGTGTTTACCTATAGACCTATGTAAAATCACTAGGAGATGTGCCAAGTGACAAACTCCGCTCTGCTACATGTGTGCTTATAATTTCACATTCGCCATTTACTATTTTATGCCCCTTGACCTATTGAGATCCATTACGGTGTATTTGCTGTCAGTTTTTGCCTTGATTTTCTTAATCGCTGCCAACCAAAGTGTTTTTTTTTACAAAAATTTGCAGCTTTTGGCAGAATTATGAAAATTATCTTTACAAAAATAACTAATGTGAATAGACGCCAAGCCTGGGTCATGACCTGCAACTATCTGCTCTGGAGTTTAGTCGTTTAGTCATTGTCCTTTATGACCAATTGATTGTAATGAAAAATACATCAATAGGGGGTTTACCCTCAGCCCCCCCTCCAGTAATACCCCTGAGATCAGCCAAAAAAATAAACCCCAAAGGATGAAAGAATTCCTCACTATGTAGTGATAGAATCTGATCAGGGTAGTAGTATCATAGACATTGTTCTCTGCTGCCCTCTAGTGGTCACAATGTGGAATTACGCTCATCAAATAACTACATTGTAGCATTAATGTCTTGTCATTTAACTATATAATATATAGAGCTACATAATATAGTCCATTTTAAGTATGTAAGATATATTGGTTGTTTTTAGCGTACATGTAGCAGAGCTGAAAGATATACTCCATAGATATCTATAACTGATGTGACATTATATAGACAGTGCTGGGGGTGTAGCTGAGCTAGGCCTTGCCCTATTAAAGTGCAGTACTATAAAGGCCCGTTCACATACAGCAGATTTGTTGCAGAAATTTTTGTGCATGTGACCTATATGTGAATGAGGTTTACAGAATTAAATACATATGTTGCAAACACAACCCCGTCACATGTATGGATCAGAAATGCATAAATACCTTGTGTGAACATACCCTAAGGCTGAGACCACACACACTGGAAAGCTGCAGTTTTTTTCTTGCACATTTTGTTGCCATTTTTAAGCCAAAGCCAAGAGTGGATTTATAAGGAATGGGATATATAATGGAAGTTCTTATACTTATCGCTTCTGCTGAATCCACTCCTGACTTTGGCTCAAAAAACTGCAGCGAAATCTGCTTTTCTGCAATGTGTGGCCTCAGCCGTAAAGGGGCCTGACAGTTCGAGGGTCTGAGGGCTACAGGGTTAGCCTGGGTATAGATTTTGCCCATATCAAAGTCAAGCCCCATTGGTGATCAGCTGATCACCACCGGACCTGTAGGTGATGGAACTTGTCTCCTGAAGTGGCCACTACTGGAGAAATGTGGTATTACATGGTGCCCATTCATATAAATAGCCATGTAATAGTGCTATGCAGCACCAGATGAGGACCCCTATATGACAATCCTAGGGCATATGGAGAGGAATCAATATGGGTCATGTATCTCATGCAGGTTCTCCAGAGCTGCACTCGACTGCAGCTCTCTGTTCTGGTTAATAGAGGGTGGTCTGGTGCAGGGAAATGCATGGAAGGGGTTAACTGACGCAGAAGCCCCCTTTAACTTAAATGATGTATTCTATCTATGACATTTGGCATTGCAGTTTGATGACTACAAGGGTTCTTACCCAGCTTTCCCTTACTCCTGAATGGCTAATTTGTCTATCAATATATGTCTTTCCATTTAACTAGGCAGATCGGCCATTAAAGATGGTAGGAAAGCTGGATGATAACAGATATAAGAACCTTATAGTGGCCATATTGGCCATCACCCAACTTTCCCAGGAACAGATATATATATATGACACAAGAGGAGGACCCTAGAATGTGTATATTGATACTGTGAGTTACAGGGAGCATTTTGTTACGACACCGCATGTTTCACTCTCTCGGTTGTAATCTCCTATATAGATATTAGACGTTCCACCACCAAACCGTGCAGCGCAGAGCCAGGCGGAGGCAGCACAAGTGGCTTTCATTAAAGTATAGTGTTTCAAAACACAACAATATCCACAGCCGCTCCCTCCTGAGCGCACACATGTGCTGCGCAATAAACTGACACAGATCTGGGGATAAGACAAGAATATCGGGAGAGAAGCGTAAAAATCCACGCAATACTATCAGATAAGGCAGGTCAGGCAGATGGAGCAGAGCAGATCTGGCAACTGAGCGCTTTAGGGCTGCGTCACTTACATATCTTGCCATCTGTGTGACAAAATGTATCAAATAATGGAGGTAAATGGTGCGAAATGTATCAAAAAGTATCAAATAACGGAGGCAAACGGTTCAAAATGTATCAAAATATGGAAGTAAAGGGTGAAAATTGTATCAAAATGGTTTAAAATGTATCAAAGTGGTGCCATGGTTACATCAATATATACACCAAAAAAAGATGCTTAAGTGATGACCTGCTTTACATTAATATTGGCACCAAAAATGGCGCGCAACATAAAAAATTTGGCACATTTTGCAACTTTTCTCAGCCCTGCCCCATTTTCTAGGCAAAAAGCCTCTAAAGAATTGGTGTACACCGTGTACTCTTATTTTTTGGGTGCATTAGTAAATCTTCCCAAATTACAAACTCAGTACTACTGCACCTGACACACACAGCACTGATACATCTGTCTCATATATGAATAGAAAACCAAGGCCGCTATACTGATACATCACTTCTTAGATACTTCTAATTCTAGATGTCAAATATGGCCGCTTTGCACCTTTTATGATGATGTAACTACTATAGAAAGGACATGTCACTAAAGGGGTTGTCCAGGATTAGACAAATCTTGGCTACTTTCTTCCAGAAACAGCGCCACACCTGTCTATAGGTGGTGCCTGGTACTGCATCTCAGCCTCATTTTAATAGAAGTGTCCAAATGAGATATAGCTCAGCTTCATGGGACAAACTCAGCTCTGCTACATCTGTATAAGTCTACGTGGTGTATAAGGAGTATTAGCATTCACACGTCTGCCTATAAAGTGAGAAATAATCCGGTTTTCATGATCGGAGTTTATGCTTCATGTGATGTCTCTGATCCCAGTGACTTATAAGGCAGAGGAGACCCCGATCTGTATTATATGAAGACATGGACCGGCTTACGGCTCTGCTATATGATAATCTTCTTGTACAGGGTCTACAGCTCTCATAGGCAGGGGTTTAGGTCTAGGGGAACAGAGGCAGCCGTTGTACCTGGGCCCTAGTGCCTAGGGGGGCCCAAGTGTCACATAAGAAGACATCACTATTATAAGTGACACATGGTCGGGGGTGACCGCTACCACGGCGCCCCCTATACCCACACCCTGTGTCTACATTGGCAAAAAATCTTCTCCCTTCTGTCCCATATGGCCTGTTGCGCTGCATTAGCTGGCCGTAGGTGGAAGCCCCATATTGATCACAGTATTGTAGCCCCCCTGATCTATAGTGGGCGCTACACCCTTCCCACTGTACAGTTGTCAATGTCCAGTTGTCCTCCAGCATGGCACAGGTTAAATTGAGATTGAGTTACGCTCCTTGGAGAAGGGGAAGTAAGGCTTGCAGTTTGTGTATGGAGGGCGCTGAGGTCAGTAGCTTTGGGGTCTTGCTTTGGCAGGGCTCATTTGTCTCCCCGCTGTCCCTGCTGTCATCTTGTGGCCAGTCTGTTTGATCTCGGCTACATGTTGGTGATGGTGACAATGTATCATTAGGCGAGGGCCGGCCTGCGCCCCCCTGGTCATTAGTCTCACTTTACTTTACTAGCTACAGGGGTCCTGTCCATCAGCTGGGGGTCCTGTGCATCAGTCAGGGGTCCTGTCCATCAGCTGGGGGTCCTGTGCATCAGTCAGGGGTCCTGTCCATCAGCTGGGGGTCCTGTGCATCAGTCAGGGGTCCTGTCTATCTGCTGGGGGTCCTGTGCATCAGTCAGGGGTCCTGTCTATCTGCTGGGGGTCCTGTACATCAGTCAGGGGTCCTGTCCATCAGCTGGGGGTCCTGTGCATCAGTCAGGGGTCCTGTCTATCTGCTGGGGGTCCTGTACATCAGTCAGGGGTCCTGTCCATCAGCTGGGGGTCCTGTGCATCAGTCAGGGGTCCTGTCTATCTGCTGGGGGTCCTGTACATCAGTCAGGGGTCCTGTCTATCTGCTGGGGGTCCTGTACATCAGTCAGGGGTCCTGTCCTTTAGCTGGGGGTCCTGTGCATCAGTCAGGGGTCCTGTCTATCTGCTGGGGGTCCTGTCCATAAATCAGAGGTCCTGTCCATTAGTAAGGGGTGTTGCCCATCAGTCAGGGTACAGTATAATAGCTGCAGTCCTGTCCATCAGTCAGGGGTCCTGGTCATTAGTTAGGTCTGCTGTCTATTAGTCGTGAGTCCTATTATTTGGGGCTCCTGTCTATTAGTTGAGGGTCCTTTTCATCAGTCAGAGGTCCAATCTATCAGTTGGGGGTCCTGTCCATTAGTCAGAGGTCTTGTCCATCATTTGTGGGTCCTGTCAATCAGTCAGGGTCCTGACTATAAGTCATGGGTCATCTCCATCAGTCAGGGGTCCTGTCCGATAGTTGAAGGTCATGTCCAGTAGTTGGGGGTCCTGTCCATAAGTCAGGAGTCATTTCCACCAGTAAAGGGTCCTGTCCGATAGTCAGTGCTGTCCTGTAGTCAGGAATCCTGTCCATCAGTTGTGGGCCCTGTCCAATAGTTGGGAGTCCTGTACATTATTGGGGGTCCTAACCAGTAGTCAGGAGTCCTGTCTATATAGTTAGGAGTCCTGTTCAATAGTTGGGAATCCTGTACAATAGTTGGGGGTCCTGTGCAATAGTCAGGGGTCTTGTCCATCAAGCTGAATCAAAGTCTAATGAAAATGATACAACTTCCTGTTGGACTCGGTATCTCGATTCTTCACCATTCTCAATATCTCTGCTTGCTGTCAGGCCTATGTATTGCCTGTGCGTCAGGTCCAGTATGTCTGCCCAGCCACGATTAAAAATAGTATCCTCAGAAAGACTCCTGCGCTCCTGTGTCGAGGCTGGGAAGGTAGAGGACTTGTTTAAACAGTGGGCGCAGCGCTGGGTTATGTCTCCGTGTGTGACATGTTCTGCGGAGATTAACTCGACATCTCCAGTTACAAACCACAAGCAAAAGATCTGCAATAGCAGCAAGATGGGTGAAATTGTAAGACGTGAAACCTGTCCCCCGGCTACCGCCACCACCTCACAGGCTAATCCTATATAAGATGCACATTGTATACAACCCAACACATAACAGGCACTGCATGCAATATATAGGGTTGTAGCAAAGCTGAGGTTGTCATTTGGCACTATTGTTATCTGCAGGTACACCTGCTGAAATATATTACAGAGATATAATACTATATATAGAATTAGAGAGTTATGTGACATAATCAGCTCTGCTACATCTATAGTATTGTATGTACTGCATGGTAGTATAAACATAGACTCATATGGTAAGTCCAGTGTTGGACTTTGGATTCTTGGGCCCAACATATATGATGGTTCTGGGGGTCCACCTTCCAAAAACCCCTATGAAATACTCCATATTACCCTTCAAATGTGGGTGTCTTCTGCCGGTCCATTATAGTGTTAGAGTCTGGGCCCATTAGAGGTTCCCCTGGTACTATGGTGGACCAGTCCAACACAGGATGGAACCATTTTCAGCCATCAACCTACAGAGCTTGAACCAAAAATTAAAAGCGTTCTTATCCCCATTAGAAATATAGACATCCGTTTAATTTTCCCTATTTAAAGGGATTGTCCGATTCACGTACCCATTTCCCCACTATCTATAATTCAGAGAGTAGCTACAAAAATCATCTCCGACTCTGGAGGACCCAACATGTCCATACATTACATTGACAACCCATTGATTTCAATGGTCTTCTTGTATTGACTCACTTTTCCTGCGGAGGTGCTGCAGGGGAATTGCACACTTGCTGCAGAGTGCGGGTGATCGCTGGGGGTATAGATACTGTATATAGGTTATATCTACTGTGTGCCAGCCCGGGCAGAACATGATATACCGGCCTCTGAGGTAAGGGTGATTTTTCAAGACCCTATAAAGACCCTTGTACATATGTATTCTAGATTTTTGACTTTGGGGTATATAGCCAGAGAAGATCTTACCAGTATGGAGGTAAGGTTATATAGGGGGCTTATTAATGTCATCTCCATGTGCTGCAGGGAAGGAAGGGGTTAAGTGCGGCAGGAGCGAGCGTCTATTTTTGCTTTGCATACACTCGGCTCTAGTGTTTCCCACACAGAGTATTTTCGTAGTGTAAACTTTGCTTTTACTGCATTCTTCTGGACATGCGATCGCTTTGTGAACCGTCCTGCCTGGGACCTTTCTGCTAGAGTTTCCCAACAGATTAAAGTGACACCATGTTGGAGGCGGCTCAGAGTCCCCGTGTACGCAGCCTCATGGTTGTTAGCGGCCCCGTGGCTACAAGACGATCACATGTCAATAATACCATCAAATCAGAGCATCCTGGGACTGCCTGTGCTCCAGTGGTGGTCACCCAGACAGGAAGTCAGTAGTTGCTAAGCAACTCCAGCAGGAGACAATGGAGGATACTCAGGATGCTGGTTTTAGTAAGAGTCCACTTACCTGGGTCTAGAGTCAGGTGAAGGTCCGAGCTGAACACCAATAACAGGAATATTAGGAGAAATTTATCACACCTTGAGTACCAGTTTTCTGGCACCAAAAGAATGAAAAAGTCACAAGTTTTTGCAAAAGTCGTGATTTTGCATTTAAAAAAAATTTTACACCTCTTTTGTCACTTTTCTGAAAGAGACCGTCAGATTTATTACCATTTGCACCAGGAAAACTAGACCGGACCCCAAAATTAAAATCACAGACCTCTAAACTCATACACCAGAACCAATCCCTAAAATGAATCAGACCCCAAACAAGACCTGGCACTAACTTACCTCTGCTGGTTACAGAAGTCCTTATTACTCCTAGGTGCAGTCTTAGAGCCGTCATCTTTAGGTCTGTATTAGTTTAGGGGTCTGGAGTCTGTATTAGTTTAGGGGTCTGGAGTCTGTATTAGTTTAGGGGTCTGGAGTCTGTATTAGTTTAGGGGTCTGGAGTCTGTATTAGTTTAGGGGTCTGGTCTGGGGTCTGTATTAGTTTAGGGGTCTGGTCTGGGGTCTGTATTAGTTTAGAGGTCTGGTCTGGGGTCTGTATTAGTTTAGGGGTCTGGTCTGGGGTCTGTATTAGTTTAGGGGTCTGGTCTGGGTTCTGTATTAGTTTAGAGGTCTGGTCTGGGGTCTGTATTAGTTTAGGGGTCTGGTCTGGGGTCTGTATTAGTTTAGGGGTCTGGTCTGGGGTCTGTATTAGTTTAGAGGTCTGGTCTGGGGTCTGTATTAGTTTAGGGGTCTGGTCTGGGGTCTGTATTAGTTTAGGGGTCTGGTCTGGGTTCAGTATTAGTTTAGGGGTCTGGTCTGGGGTCTGTATTAGTTTAGGGGTCTGGTCTGGGGTCTGTATTAGTTTAGGGGTCTGGTCTGGGGTCTGTATTAGTTTAGGGGTCAGGTCTGGGGTCTGTATTAGTTTAGGGGTCTGGTCTTGGGTCTGTATTAGTTTAGGGGTCTGGTCTGGGGTCTGTATTAGTTTAGACGTCTGGTCTGGGATCTGTTTTAGTTTAGAGGTCTGGTCTGGGGTCTGTATTAGTTTAGGGGTCTGGTCTGGGGTCTGTATTAGTTTAGACGTCTGGTCTGGGATCTGTTTTAGTTTAGAGGTCTGGTCTGGGGTCTGTATTAGTTTAGGGGTCTGGTCTGGGGTCTGTATTAGTTTAGGGGTCTGGTCTGGGGTCTGTATTAGTTTACGGGTCTGATCTGGGGTCTGTATTAGTTTAGGGGTCTGGTCTGGGCTCTGTATTAGTTTACGGGTCTGATCTGGGGTCTGTATTAGTTTAGGGGGTCTGATCTGCGGTCTCTATTAGTTTACAGGTCTGGTCTGGGGTCTGTATTACTTTAGGGGTCTGGTCTGGGGTCTGTATTAGTTTAGGGGTCTGGTCTGGGGTCTGTATTAGTTTATGGTGTCTGGTCTGAGGTCTGTATTAGTTTAGGGGTCTGGTCTGGGGTCTGTATTAGTTTAGGGGTCTGGTCTGGGGTCTGTATTAGTTTAGGGGTCTTGTCTGGGGTCTGTATTAGTTTAGGGGGTCTGGTCTGAGGTCTGTATTAGTTTACGGGTCTGGTCTGGGGTCTGTATTAGTTTAGGGGTCTGGTCTGGGGTCTGTATTAGTTTAGGGGTCTGGTCTGGGGTCTGTATTAGTTTAGGGGTCTGGTCTGGGGTCTGTATTAGTTTAGGGGTCTGGTCTGGGGTCTGTATTAGTTTAGGGGTCTGGTCTGGGGTCTGTATTAGTTTAGGGGTCTGGTCTGGGGTCTGTATTAGTTTAGGGGTCTGGTCTGGGGTCTGTATTAGTTTAGGGGGTCTGGTCACAGGTCTACCCCACACATTGGTGCTCTGGCCTGGCTTCCTTTGCACCTTTGGGGGGGTCTCAATACTCAGAATGTTATGGCCATAGCATAGTCATCTGCTATAACTGGTGATGTCACGTAACCAACCATTATATCCCACCCAGTAATGTGTCTCAATTGTAAGATTAGAAACATCCTAGATACATTATAACAGAATCTTGCACTCCCTCTGATATACTAAGACGTCTTCTTCTTGCCCCCAGCAGGTCCCTTTCTTGGAAGCCTTTCTAAGATGAAGTTATGGGCTATCTTGGCTGTCTGCATTTTGCTCTTGAGATCTGTGTCCACCACCCCACTGCCTGCAAGCTGGTTAGCTGGTAAGAAGAGATCGAGTCAAGAATCCCTGCTGGAAGACGAGGACACAGCACTGGGGATGTACGAAGCGCAATCTGAGCGTCCCACTGCTGTGCAGGGGCAACCGGGTGTACAGCAATACTGTAAGTGTCACACTCTGCAGATACCACACTCTATATATGTGTGTTCAAAGTCTTATATACAGTCCTGATCTTATGTACATAGCTAGTCCTGATTTCAGCTGATACATTGTATCCAGTCCAGACAATGCTCTGTGAGCTCAACAGCCTGGACTGCAGACTGATACATTGTAACAAACTGACAGCAGGACTAGCTATGTACAGGATTACTGCCAAGAGTCTTCTCAGTCACTGACAGCAAGCAGAGATCTTGTAAAATGATACAAATGAAAACATAAAATATTCTAAAAAGGTAGAAAATGGTTATTAACCCTCGGCTGTCTCTCTATGTGAGCGAGGCCTCAGTGTTTGGGTATCTCGATGTGAATGAGCATGGACAGGGCATTGTTATTTAATCCGGGGACAGGTGATACTGCGAGCCGTGTCGGTTTTCTGCAGATCTTTAGAGGAGGATTCTTGTGTCTTTTTGCACTTGAAGAATCAGTGAATGAGCCGGAGAAAGAAGCCTTTATTAGTGCCTAAGAATGAGGCTTTGACCTCGGCACCTTTCATGTCATATTCCCTCTCTGTGCACAAATGGCTTGGCTGAGCGCTGCTCTGGATTAGCCTCTGGCATGTTCACGATTATTATGTAAGAGGCCTTTGATGCCTGTGTGGACAGGGGTGTAATAAAAGCCATGTATGTGCCTGTATATACGACGCCAGCTCCCGACAACATGCAAGGAAATGATATAAGATAATAATAGAGATGGTGACGTCATATAAGAACAAAAAGCAAGGCTGCAACTTCAGTCTTCTGCCATCCGGTGTATACAGCTCCTTTGCTGATCTGTATATTTCCAAGCCCTGTGTGTAGTCTGTCAAAATAACACTGCAAGTAATTTCTCATAAGTATCAGCATCACACAACGAAAAAGTGAGTATCGCTATAAAATGCACAAATAATACCGCCATATAGTGACCAAGTCATAGTAGTGTCACCAAATATCAAAGCAACACTGCTATACAAATATGTAACAAGTAACTTCTCCTAAGTAGTGGTGTCATACAATGCAAAAGTAAATACCACCATAAAGTGCACAAATAATACCGCCATATAGTGACCAAGTCATAGTAGTGTCACCAAATATCAAAGCAACACTGCTATACAAATATGTAACAAGTAACTTCTCCTAAGTAGTGGTGTCATACAATGCAAAAGTGAATACCACCATAAAGTGCACATATAATATTGCCATATAGTGACCAAGTAATAACAGTATAAGGCTAGGTTCACATCTGCGCCAGAATCCTTGTTGGAGACTTCACCACAGAAACCACCGAAAATTTCAGCGGAGAGGAAGGTCCTGTAGGAGGACACCCGTCAAACCCCATGTTACTCTGCGGGAAACCGCGGTTACCAAGTAATAGCGTAATAGGATGTCAAAACAATACTGCTTTATAAGTGACCTCTCCTAAGTAGCGCTTTTAAAAAACCCAAAAGTGAACTGCAACGTGAACAAATAATACCGCCATATAGTGACCGAGTAATAATAGTGTAATCAAATGTCAAAATAACACAGCTATACAAGTAAGTAACAAATAAAGTTACGTTGTCACACAATGCAAAAGTGAATACCACCATACACTAGCACAAATAATACCGCCATATAGTGAGCAAGTAATAACAGCATGATAAAATGTCCAAATAACACTGCTATACCAGTAAGTTCCAAGTATCTTCTCCTAGGTGGCAGTAACATACAATATAAAAGTGAATACCACCATACAGTGCAGAAATAATACCGCCATATAGTGAAAAAGTAATCATCAAATGTGAAAATAACACAACTAACGTAGTTCTCTCAGTCATATGTTACTTTTATTCCTCTTCTGTTGGTAATCTGTAATGTACAAGGTACATAGGCCTGCATGGGAGCTGCATACACAAAACGGTAATCGGCGTTTAAGCAGGATAAATTCCGGAGTTGCTCCATTTTCTATTTTATACACATTAAGGTGCTGAAAAGTGATTGTACAAGTGCCATAAAGGCAATAGAGTGTTGCAATCCAGCACAATAGCTACAGGAGCAATCCTGCAGGGGAAGTTCACATTTCCTGTGCCCCCCTCCCCTACCTATTAGCAGACTACAGATTGCCATAGGCAGGAGTCTATGTCCTACATGAGATCCTGAGCGGAGGGGCCTGGCCCGGCTATTATAAGAAGTCATCGGTGAAGCGGTAGTGTCGCCACGCGGTTGTTTAGGTGAGAGGCCACAATTTGCTAGACATATGCCGCCTTTAAACATCTGCTGGTGTGCACAGCTGCCCACCAGATGTTCCCGGCAGTAAGCGGGCTCCCACCGAGCTCTAATGTTTGATAGATATTATCGCATGCTGGATGAACTCCGCTACGTGTTGATGGCGAACCATACAAGGAAAATATAAGCATGGTGCGCTCCGTACAACAAATACACTGCAAACTCACATTCCTGTGCGCAGGCCAAAGAATTTTATTATTATCCCATAGCACCAACATATTCAGTAGTACCGTACACAGATTGTAATCACTTCTATATTTTGTACACACATGCACATGCTGGGGCCAATTTGTACATGTTTATCAGTGGGGGGTACCTGGTGTGTCCCTATCTATGGGGGGCCTGGTGTGTCCCTATCTATGGGGGTTTCTGGTGTGTCCCTATCTATGGGGTTCCTGGTGTGTCTCTGTCTATAGGGGTGTCTGGTGTGTCCCTATCTATGGGGGACCTGGTGTGTCCCTATCTGTTGGGTTCCTGGTATGTCTCTGTCTATGGGGTGCTTGGTGTGTTCCTGTCTATGGGTTTCCTGGTGTGTCCCTATCTATGGGGGTGTCTGGGTGCCTTTGGGGGTGTCTGGTGTGTCCCTATCTATGGGGGTGTCTGGTGTGTCCTTATCTATGGGGGTTCCTGTCATGTCCCTATCTATGGGGGTGCCTGGTGTGTCCTTATCTATGGGGGGCCTGGTGTGTCCCTATCTATGGGGTTCCTGGTGTGTCCCTGTCTATGGGGTGCTTGGTGTGTTCCTGTCTATGGGTTTCCTGGTGTGTCCCTATCTATGGGGGTGTCTGGTGTGTCCCTATCTATGGGGGTGTCTGGTGTGTCCTTATCTATGGGGGTTCTTGTCATGTCCCTATCTATGGGGGTGCCTGGTGTGTCCTTATCTATGGGGGACCTGGTGTGTCCCTATCTATTGGGTTCCTGGTATGTCTCTGTCTATGGGGTGCTTGGTGTGTTCCTGTCTATGGGATTCCTGGTGTGTTCCTGTCTATGGGGGGGCCTGGTGTGTCCCTATCTATGGGGGTGTTTGGTGTGTCCCTATCTATGGGGGTGTTTGGTGTGTCCCTATCTATGGGGGTGTCTGGTGTGTCCCTATCTATGGGGGTGTCTGGTGTGTCCCTGTCTATAGGGGTGCCTGGTGTGCCTCCTGGTGTCACCTACTTTTCGCTTCTCACTTCTGTGGCCCCCACAATATAGGAAGGGGCCACTCACAAAATATTTTGTATTATAAGAAGGTAAATTTGATGGAAGAAAACCCAATTTATTAAATGCAGCGCCCTATGGCAGAACACATAATCCCAGCTACTATTCCCAGGCCCAGGGCCTCAGTTATTCCTCCTGGTGACTCAAGGGTTATGTCTTATGTTACTGCTGAAGAACTTTGACATCGTTGCTTTAAGTCAAATAGTTTAGGTGCAGTTGTTGTGACTCAGATGAGAGTAATAGTCGCATGATATTCAATACTGACACACCATTCCAGTTACTGTACATGTTTCTGTTGCCGATTGTGTATATTACATAGGTCACCGTGTGACCCACAAATCACTCGGCTGTGATCGGGAAACGCATTCAAGGTACTAAATATAAAATGTTTAATTCCGCAATAAATCACCTCGCCAACAGGTTGCAGAAGGCCCAGGGCAGGGTTATGCAAGGTGCCCTTTGTGGTGCCTTTTGTTGATGCCCCTTCTCACCATATGTAGTATTGTTATACAGTGTATAAATAGTGTTACCAAACAGTGCTCAGGCATAACCGCCATACAGCTTGCTGCCCATATAGTGCTAACTATTGTTTATAAAGTAGCCTTAATGACAATATCATACAGTGCCACAGACACGTAAAATTTTATACCGTGACAAGCCTAAGTAATGGTGTCACACAATGCACAGTGCACAAATAATACCACCATACAGTGACCTAGTAATAATAGTATAATAAAATCTCAAAATAATACTACTACTTTACAATTAGGGTAAATAATACCGCCATATAGTGACCAAGTAATAATAGTGGAATAAAATATCATAATATGACTGCCATACAATTAAAGGGGTTCTCCTAAGTAGCAGTGTCACACAATGCCAATATAAATACCACCATACAACGCAGAAATAATACTGCCATATAGTGACAAATTAATAACAGTGTGAGGCTAGGTTCACATCTGCGCCGGAGTCTCTGTTGGAGACTTCGCCGCAGAAACCACCGAAAATTTCAGTGGAGATAAAGGTCCTGTAGGAGGACCCCTGCCAGACCCCATTTTAGTCTGTGGGAAACCACTGTTTTAACGGTTGGGTTCTCCGTTGTTCGGGTCCCCTGGCGAACTCAAACAACAGAGACCCGTGTGCAGATGTGAAACTAGCCTAATAAAATGTCAAAATAATACCGCTATACAATTAAGGGGGTTCTCTTAAGTCGCAGTGTCACATAATGGCAAAGTGAATACCACAATGCAGTGCACAAATAATACCGCCATATAGTGACCAAGTAATAATCATAGAATAGAATAGCACCCTTTTATTGCTTCAACAGGAACAGCCACCCATCTGTATGAGCACCTGGGTCTGGTACTCCAGCTCAGTCTATTCAGTCCCACTCAAGTAGATGGTAGGATCGGCAGAATCGGTCATTGTAACTGTATAGATGAACCAATTTACTTGCATAAACAATGACGGGGAGGACACTCAGTGATAAAGCTTTAAGCCCCATTGTAGGACACAAGGACCAGGTCAATGTGTCACAATTGTCTCAGATGAATTTACCTACAAAGGACCCTGAGATTCCTGACTGGTGTACATTATAATCCCCAGGCTTGAAATAGCCAACAGATCTTATGTGTGCAGGCATCTATATGGATGTTAGCAGGTGCAAGCTCTCCCCTCCCCCAGATAACAACAATGATGGCTGCAGCTCTCCTACATATAGCTGTATATTTACTCAGGGACGGCCTGTTTAGCTAAATGCATCGGGTGGCAAACACTAGTCAAATGGTAGGATTTGAATTCAACAAACTCAGATAGAAAATTGACAATGAATGATGTATTCTTGTACTGCTCCTATGTACAAGAATATAACTACTATAATACTGCCCCCTATGTACAAGAATATAACTACTATAATACTGCTCCTATATACAGGAATATAACTACTATAATACTGCCCCTATATACAAGAATATAACTAATGTAATACTGCCCCCTATGTACAAGAATATAACTACTATAATACTGCTCCTATGTACAAGAATATAACTACTATAATACTGCTCCTATGTACAAGAATATAACTACTATAATACTACCTCCTATGTACAAGAATATAACTACTATAATACTGCTCCTATATACAGAAATATAACTACTATAATACTGCTCCTATGTACAAGAATATAACTACTATAATACTGCTCCTATGTACAAGAATATAACTACTATAATACTACTCCTATGTACAAGAATATAACTACTATAATACTGCTCCTATGTACAAGAATATAACTACTATAATACTACCTCCTATGTACAAGAATATAACTACTATAATACTGCTCCTATATACAGAAATATAACTACTATAATACTGCCCCTATATACAAGAATATAACTAATGTAATACTGCCCCCTATGTACAAGAATATAACTACTATAATACTGCTCCTATGTACAAGAATATAACTACTATAATACTACTCCTATGTACAAGAATATAACTACTATAATACTGCCTCCTATGTACAAGAATATAACTACTATAATACTGCTCCTATGTACAAGAATATAACTACTATAATACTTCCCCTATGTACAAGAATATAACTAATATAATACTGCCCCCTATGTACAAGAATATAACTACTATAATACTACTCCTATATACAAGAATATAACTACTATAATACTGCCCCCTATGTACAAGAATATAACTACTATAATACTGCTCCTATATACAGGAATATAACTACTATAATACTGCCCCTATATACAAGAATATAACTAATATAATACTGCTCCCTATGTACAAGAATATAACTACTATAATACTGCCCCTATGTACAAGAATATAACTAATATAATACTACCTCCTATGTACAAGAATATAACTACTATAATACTGCTCCTATGCACAAGAATATAACTACTATAATACTACCTCCTATGTACAAGAATATAACTACTATAATACTGCTCCTATGTACAAGAATATAACTACTATAATACTACTCCTATGTACAAGAATATAACTACTATAATACTGCTCCTATGTACAAGAATATAACTACTATAATACTGTCCCCTATGTACAAGAATATAACTACTATAATACTGCTCCTATGTACAAGAATATAACTACTATAATACTACCTCCTATGTACAAGAATATAACTACTATAATACTGCTCCTATGTACAAGAATATAACTACTATAATACTGCCCCTATGTACAAGAATATAACTACTATAATACTGCTCCTATGTACAAGAATATAACTACTATAATACTACTCCTATGTACAAGAATATAACTACTGTAATACTACCTCCTATGTATAAGAATATAACTACTATAATACTGCTCCTATGTACAAGAATATAACTACTATAAAACTACTCCTATGTACAAGAATATAACTACTATAATACTGCTCCTATGTACAAGAATATAACTACTATAATACTGTCCCCTATGTACAAGAATATAACTACTATAATACTGCTCCTATGTACAAGAATATAACTACTATAATACTACCTCCTATGTACAAGAATATAACTACTATAATACTGCTCCTATGTACAAGAATATAACTACTATAATACTGCCCCTATGTACAAGAATATAACTACTATAATACTGCTCCTATGTACAAGAATATAACTACTATAATACTGCCCCTATGTACAAGAATATAACTACTATAATACTGCTCCTATGTACAAGAATATAACTACTATAATACTGCTCCTATGTATAAGAATATAACTACTATAATACTGCCCCTATGTACAAGAATATAACTACTATAATACTGCTCCTATGTACAAGAATATAACTACTATAATACTACTCCTATGTACAAGAATATAACTACTGTAATACTACCTCCTATGTACAAGAATATAACTACTATAATACTGCCTCCTATGTACAAGAATATAACTACTATAATACTGCTCCTATGTACAAGAATATAACTACTATAATACTGCTCCTATGTACAAGAATATAACTACTATAATACTGCCCCCTATGTACAAGAATATAACTACTATAATACTGCCCCTATGTACCCAAGAATATAACTACTATAATACTGCTCCTATGTACAAGAATATAACTACTATAATACTGCTCCTATGTACAAGAATATAACTACTATAATACTGCTCCTATGTACAAGAATATAACTACTATAATACTGTCTCCTATGTACAAGAATATAACTACTATAATACTGTCTCCTATGTACAAGAATATAACTACTATAATACTGTCTCCTATGTACAAGAATATAACTACTATAATACTCCCATCTCCCTATGTACAAGAATATAACTACTATAATACTGTCTCCTATGTACAAGAATATAACTACTATAATACTGCTCCTATGTACAAGAATATAACTACTATAATACTGCTCCTATGTACAAGAATATAACTACTATAATACTGCCTCCTATGTACAAGAATATAACTACTATAATACTGCTCCTATGTACAAGAATATAACTGCTCATGGGAATGGGTTTCATTTATTCCTATATTATTTGGGAGTAGTTTGGTGGTATTTTTGGAGGTTGGCGAGCCAGTTTAAACCCATAAATGTACAATAATATAATTTTTCCTTTTGCCCAGGGCTCTTTGGCCCATTAAAGACCATGTGTTTGACTTACCCGTGGTCTACCTGATATCTCAGGACCCCACACTGGATATGTTAACATGGTGGATTCATTATTTTAGACAAAACAATTTGGTTCGCACATTCCTCACATTCTCCGTGTTACCTCTACATCACATGTGGTATTGGGAAACGGATGAACGTGTTTCTCATTTACAAAAAGTTTATGGGCTAGAAGATTTGTACAGTCCCAATGATGAACTTATTACCATATTAGTAAAGTTCCATCCTGTTCACCAACATCAAACACTTGGTAAATGTTAGGGCTGGAGGGGCACTGACAGTCAGGCCATGGACCCACTCGATGACGTAGCCCAGTGTAAGGGGATTCTCGAAAGAACCAACCTGTCCAGGATTAGAAAAATAAGACAGCGCCTCTGGGGGTTATGTGTGGTATCGCATCTCAGCTCCATTTATTTCAACCAGATACAACCCATAAAGGGTGTTTTGCTGTTTTGGTCGAAAGAAGCCATGCTTTTCTAAACTTGGACAACCCCATTGACTTTGAGCCTAAGGGGCAAACAGATGGGGTTGGGTTTTAGGGAAAGTGCGTCCCTGATGAACAACTAAAGTGGGAACCCTCACTTGCCAATTTTTGACAGTTTTCTAGTAACTGTATCCAGCCTGAGCTAGGCAAAGACAAGAAAGGACGGAAGACGTTGGGAGTAACTGGTGCGTGTCTCATAGGGCTCCTGCCAATGTAAAGGTATTCAAAGAGGGTCATACCCATAAGGATCTATTATCAAGGTCAGGGCGTAGGCAGGAAGTGTTGCACTTGGGTAATAGGCCTTTGCCCCAAGGGTCACAGGTCTATCAGCCCATTAGAGAATAGAGGAACAGCCAAGCATCTTCACAGAAAAATGTTGGGGTCTTGACCAACAAGTCATGGTCCAAGACGCAGGTTTGCTGATACTGAAATACCTTTTTGGATAAAAAGGGTCATAGTTTTGGCCTATTTTGGGTTAACCCATTGCATTCCAATAGGGTAACCTCAAATAAGTCCAAGTTATGTCCCAATTTTGTACTGCATCCAAGACAAGTATTACGAACAGCTACATCTGGTGGACCACATGATGCAACAAAAAATTACTACTATGTGACTATTTGTTTGGCAGCAGTGGTATATTTTTATACCCATCCCCTCGCCTTCGGTGTTAGGTGGCATTTTATAAGGCTGTATAATATACGGTTTCTGTCTTCCTCTCCAGCAGTTCATCTGAAGTTACACTTGGTCTGTGACAGACAGATTTACAGTGTCACGCACGTATCTCTCCTTCGAGACTGATATGTGATCAAATTATTTCTACTCGTCTACTGTCTGGATTAGACGCCTTCTCTGTTTCACTATAAGTCAAGAGAAGGGTTGATGAACACAACGTACATTGTGACCTGAGTCGCTGGTGCTGGGTGTTATTGCTACCATAGTCCTTCAACCCTCATACCGTTAATGCTCTTTGATGTCCGGTTTGGCTTCTTATTTGGTGGACTGGGTGGAGGACACCTTGTGAAATGTCATGAGTGTGCACCAATTTGATCTTCAAGACTTCAAAGTTGGTATCGATGGGGTCAAGGTGTTAGGTCCCTATCTTCAACAGAACATAGGGGCTGCTGAACTCCTCAAAGTGCTTTACACTTGACTCTGGTTGGACTTCTGAAGAAGCTTCACTTGAGCTAAATGTTTTTGAGTCTTTATAGTCTTTGGCCTAATGACTTTGGTTCTTGGGGAACCCGAAGGAAGCCAATGAAGAGTCCCTCATCCATGTTCTAGCAGGTTTCAGTCAAGGGGGACCCTGGTAGAAGTGGTGACCTTCTTTATGAAAAAGACGGAGGAAGTGGAGGAACCAAGAGACAAACTGTTAGAGGTGTTGACCCAGTAGAATCAGAGATGCTATCAACGTGATGTTTACTACAGAGGATTACACGTAACAGAGTAGGACCTCCCCCTTCATCAGATCACCTTGGTTCGTCAGGTCAGATTGGTCCTCCGCCGTAACGCGTAATCTTCTGTAACTCCCCTGGCATATGCAGCATCTCTATTGCCATTGTCTACTGAGGAAACATCTTGGAGAGTTCATCTCTGGGTTCTTCCTCTTGACGCTGTGTTGCTATACTCCAACTTTTTCATGAAGGAGGTCACCATTTGCATGAAGCCTGAGACAGCTAGGCCCACCCAAGGATCAGAGGCAACAACTGACAAGCAAAACATCTGTTAAAGGCTCTGCTATAAGGTTGTGCCTATCCTAGTACAACCCAACAAGGTGAGTCCCCACCTTGGGACTAGAGTGAAGGGTTCATCCCGTGTATCATACGCCATTGCCCTATGGGAGTACTGTCTTGTTTTGTTCATTCTAGCTTATCCATGTTGTTAACCATTGGTGGTGGTATCTATGTTCAAACTCCACCAATACCAACATTCAGTCTTTCAGTAAGGTCAAGCTATACCTCAATTTCGTTCACTTTTGCAATGTAGATGATAGGCAACAAGGTTTTTCCAAAATTTTACAATGTGGGAATCAGAGAGTTAGATTCCACCAATTGTTCAATCTGGTCTGGCACATGGAACTGCATGGTAGAGGAGCCAGCAAGATCTGTTTTTGGTAAAACGGGCATTGTCCACCATGCCGTCATGATCTTGTGGTTTTGGTGACAATGTCACTCTTATAGTCTATGGACTCACCACAACTATGTGATCCTTCATGTATGGAACATGAAATGCCATAATGCCCTCTGAATCTGGACATGAGCAGGTCCTGAGCACCGCAGTCTGGCAGAGCACCTAAACTTTTTGGAATCTGTGTAACATACCTCACCCAGCAACATTCGGTATGGACTTGCAGCAGGAGAGTCGGCATTGTGCACTAGTGATACGTGATCTCCTGGTATTCAGAGTTATTTTAGGCTCTAGGCCTTGATTTACATATCTATGTGTGCTAGTCTGACAGGTGATGGATGCTGCTTTATTACATCAGGTTTTTCGCCTCCACATTTCCACTACTTTCCACCATTGTTCTTAAACGGATGATCCACATTGGTGAATTTGTCAGTAGATATAAAATCTTCTAGCTTCTTTTGCTATTTTTGCTTATTTTTCAGGAAACATTTTATTAAATCTCACCCATAGATGATTTAGAGACACAATTCCTTCCTGTATTGCCTATATAGATGTTCCCCTGAGGTTCCTGCATCCCCCAGGCTCTTTGTTATTTTGTATGCGATGTCAGCCATGTCACAAAAAGAGTATGTAGTCGCCGATTTGTGAGCCCATGTCACAATGAAAGTCTGTGACCCACCAGACCATGTGGTTCTCCTGGAGATGCTTCTGTGTGACAAGTATTCATATTGGAGACACACACTTCCTTCCTGTAATGTCTGTATAGAGGTGCCCATATTGGAGACACACACTTCCTTCCTGTATTGTCTGTATAGGGGCGGCCATATTGGAGACACACACTTCCTTCCTGTATTGTCTGTATAGGGGCGGCCATATTGGAGACACACACTTCCTTCCTGTATTGTCTGTATAGGGGAGGCCATATTGGAGACACACACTTCCTTCCTGTATTGTCTGTATAGGGGCGGCCATATTGGAGACACACACTTCCTTCCTGTATTGTCTGTATAGGGGCGGCCATATTGGAGACACACACTTCCTTCCTGTATTGTCTGTATAGGGGCAGCCATATTGGAGACACACACTTCCTTCCTGTATTGTCTGTATAGGGGCGGCCATATTGGAGACACACACTTCCTTCCTGTATTGTCTGTATAGAGGCGGCCATATTGGAGACACACACTTCCTTCCTGTATTGTCTGTATATGGCGGCCATATTGTAGACACACACTTCCTTCCTGTATTGTCTGTATAGGGGCAAACATATTGGAGACACACACTTCCTTCCTGTATTGTCTGTATAGGGGCAAACATATTGGAGACACACACTTCCTTCCTGTATTGTCTGTATAGGGGCAGCCATATTGGAGACACACACTTCCTTCCTGTATTGTCTGTATAGGGCGGCGGCCATATTGGAGACACACACTTCCTTCCTGTATTGTCTGTATAGAGGCCCCTATTGGACACACACATTCCTTCCTGTACTGTCTGTATAGAGGTGGCCATATTGGAGACACACACTTCCTTCCTGTATTGTCTGTATCCCACTGGCGGCCATATTGTGACACACACTTCCTTCCTGTATTGTCTGTATAGGGGCAAACATATTGGAGACACACACTTCCTTCCTGTATTGTCTGTATAGGGGCAAACATATTGGAGACACACACTTCCTTCCTGTATTGTCTGTATAGGGGCGGCCTATTGGAAGGACACACACTTTATTCCTGTATTGTCTGCCGGGCGGCAACGACACACACTTCCTTCCTGTATTGTCTGTATAGGGCGGCCATATCGGAGACACACACTTCCTTCCTGTATTGTCTGTATAGGGGCGGCCATATTGGAGACACACACTTCCTTCCTGTATTGTCTGTATAGGGGCGGCCATATTGGAGACACACACTTCCTTCCTGTATTGTCTGTATAGAGGGCGGCCATATTGGAGACACACACTTCCTTCCTGTATTGTCTGTATAGAGGCAGTTTGGAGACACACACTTCCTTCCTGTAGTTGTTTTTGGGGCGGCCTATTGGAGACACACACTTCCTTCCTGTATTGTCTGTATAGAGGGCCATATTGGAGACCCACACTTCCTTCCTGTATTGTCTGTATAGGGCGGCCATATTGGAGACACACACTTCCTTCCTGTATTGTCTGTATAGGGCGGCCATATTGTAGACACACACTTCCTTCCTGTATTGTCTGTATAGAGGCGGCCATATTGGAGACACACACTGCCTTCCTGTATTGTCTGTATAGGGCGGCCATATTGGAGACACACACTTCCTTCCTGTATTGTCTGTATAGGGGCGGCCATATTGGAGACACACACTTCCTGGGCTGTATAGGGGGTTTGAACACACACTGCCTTCCTGTTTGTCTGTATAGGGCGGCCATATTGGAGACACACACTTCCTTCCTGTATTTCTGTATAGGGGCGGCCATATTGGAGACACACACTTCCTTACTGTATTGTCTGTATAGGGGCGGCCATATTGTAGACACACACTTCCTTCCTGTACTGTCTGTATAGGGGCGGCCATATTGGAGGCACACACTTCCTTCCTGTATTGTCTGTATAAGGGCGGCCATATTGCAGACACACACTTCCTTCCTGTATTGTCTGTATAGGGAGGCCATATTGGAGAAACACACTTCCTTCCTGTATTGTCTGTATAAGGGCGGCCATATTGGAGACACACACTTCCTTCCTGTATTGTCTGTATAGAGGAGGCCATATTGGAGGCACACACTTCCTTCCTGTAATGTCTGTAT
Organism: Leptodactylus fallax; assembly: GCA_947044405.1. Lineage (NCBI taxonomy): Eukaryota > Metazoa > Chordata > Amphibia > Anura > Leptodactylidae > Leptodactylus > Leptodactylus fallax. The sequence goes on along the minus strand of CAMRHE010000238.1, from coordinate 2,224,773 downwards.
AGGGGCGGTCATATTGGAGAAACACACTTCCTTCCTGTATTGTCTGTATAGGGGCGGCCATATTGGAGACACACACTTCCTTCCTGTATTGTCTGTATAGGGGCGGCCATATTGGAGACACACACTTCCTTCCTGTATTGTCTGTATAGGGCGGCCATATTGGAGACACACACTTCCTTCCTGTATTGTCTGTATAGGGGCGGCCATATTGGAGACACACACTTCCTTCCTGTATTGTCTGTATAAGGGCAGCCATATTGGAGACACACACTTCCTTCCTGTATTGTCTGTATAGGGGCGGCCATATTGGAGACACACACTTCCTTCCTGTATTGTCTGTATAGGGGCGGCCATATTGTAGACACACACTTCCTTCCTGTAATGTCTGTATAGGGGCGGCCATATTGCAGACACACACTTCGTTCCTGTATTGTCTGTATAGGGGCGGCCATATTGCAGACACGCACTTCCTTCCTGTATTGTCTGTATAGGGGCGGCCATATTGCAGACACACACTTCCTGTATTGTCTGTATAGGGGCGGCCATATTGGTAGCACACTTCCTTCCTGTATTGTCTGTATAGATGGTGCAGCTGGGAGGGTACTTTAGAGTCAATGGACAGAGAAATGTCATAGATTGTCACAATTTATAGGTGATGGAGTACAAACTCTGTCCCAGAAACCTGGGAGCGATACAGACTTATCTGTGTATATAGCGTTACTATCCTGCTTTATCTAGGCCTTCAGTATAATAAAACTGTCTGTAACTCTACCTATAATGATAACGAGATGTCTCTGCCCATTCTGTCCCAGTCTATACAGTAAAGCTGATAAGTGAGCTGTATACTAGACCTCCAGCAGTACAATAGAGCTATCATTAAGTCTACCACCTATTAATGATAATGAGATGGCTCTACTCATCCCATCTATACTCCAAAAAAATTATAATAATTAAGGTTTATAGTAAAACCTGATGTTATTTTCAAGTGATAAATTTCCTATAAGTGGTCTGATTGGCTACAGGGATTAACCATCCCTATCCCTATCTATGTTAATGCTGTAGCAGAACACAATGCAGCCTGCTTAGGCCTCGGAAACACAAGAAACTCTGTATCGCCGCCGCCTAAGTCAATAATTTGCATAATCAAATAGAATATTCATCAGAGCAAGAACACATAATCAAGCAAACAAGACATCATGAATGTCAATGGGACGAGTGAATATCTTCATCCACATTTGTATGCAACTTATACACAGGAAAGCTCCTGGGGACACCTGAGACGACTATTATTTGAACTATCAGCGAGCGGTCTTTTGACTTGCAAACGTAACATCTGGTGATTATATTTGTCTCCATCAGTGCTTATGATTTAAAGGGGATGTACAGGATATGAAAAATGTTGCTGCTTTCTTTCAAAAATAGCGCCATGCCTGTCCACTGGTTGTATCTGGTATTGCAGCCTTATTTACTTCAATAAAGCAGAAATGAGCGATCTGGTTCGTAACAAACAAATTTACTACAAATTTTTCAAAAATTTTGGAAAAGCTTTTGGGGCTCAGCCCGTTTATAGGAGTGGCACTGTTTTTCTAATCTTGTATAGTAAGGGCTAGCGATATGCACGGTGATGTGATATTTACAGGGTGGTAGGATTAACTATAGGAACAGGAACGTAAGCCATGGTCTACTCTCTGCAGATGTTCACTTTTGCATATGGGACACTGGGCTTAGTATACAGTGCACCTGTTGTGTCATTTCTGTCACTGAGAGCCATATTGGAAATGCGTTGCTTAGTGTAATCCCCGGAGGTTTGTGAGGTCAAAGTGACCTAAAGATTGGGATATGCTCAGTATTATCCGGAATTTAGGAAGGATTGGAGCATAGCAAGGAACGACCTATGTCCATATGTCCTATTGGGGCATATGGAGATCATAAAGGGGGTCCCCTGCTTGGGACACATGATTATGGGGGCGGCCATCTTGCCAGAGCTTGCCTAGCATTTAGTAATCTGGTTTACAGCACAGTCATGGCCATAGGTGGCAACAGACTGGAGCCAACTCATTGAGGTCTATGGGAGAGTTTTCTAGACATGTTCTGTGCAGGGAGGGGGAGGAGATAAGCTGTGACATCATCTATTGTCAGTTGTGATGTAATGTTGTGTTACTATGGGTGTTGCCTGTAGGTGGGAACTTCTATTGCAATCCTGTCTCTGGTGTGAATGAGGTGACGGCTGCAAAGAAAACCCCCACAGAATTGGCAGTCTATTATTAGGCTTAGTGGTTAGAATAAAAATTGCAGGATTAGGTATGTTTTTTTTTTTAAATATAGATAGTGATAGTTCTTTAAAAATATGTCAAAAAATATGTTTAACATGAAAACCTGATTTAAAAAAAATTTCTGCCAACAAATTCTCTTTAAAGTGAAACTCTACTTGTGTGATTTTAGCAACTTGCTGTTAGTTTCATAATATATCTTGATAATGGTGAGAGCGCGGGATAGGACATACGTGGGACCCCCACCAAGCACAAGAATGGGGGGGCATTCACTTACCCTCTATCCTGCAGATAGGCCATATGTCTTGTTCATGAGACAACCCCTTTAAGTAGCGAATTGAGCATGTCCATATACAAAAAAATCTAAAAGTAACATAAACCCCCATCTTTCATTAGTTGAGTCAAAATAGTTTTCCTAAAGAATTTGTTGACTTTTAGGACGGCGTTGTGTTATTTACCGATGGAATGTACGAACATAATGAGAGTCTTGTGTCATTAGTAGTCCGCAGACATATGGCGGTCATGTGGTCTTCATTATATATTTTGGACCCAGCGGAGATCTTTTTGATAATCCAGCCAGCCATGTAAATACTGCATAGTCTTGTATTCACAGTGTTATATAGCATAGGCTTGTATACTGAGTGATTGGGTCTCGGATCGGTTTCATCTCCTTTCCTATTTCTTACATACGGCTATGGTTACACTTTTGAACCTAAGAAGTCACAATAACAATAAAAGTCGTCTTCACGCTCCTCATACTTTGCCCTATTTGGTCTCCGATGACCAATACACATTCCAGAAAATTTCCCATAATGCTATTAGATAGAATCACATTACATGCACACCTATTAGGAAACATTTTTCGCTTAAGATTGAACAAGATTTCCTCCCAACATGTAAAATTCTCCAAATATGAAGACTGGGCTCGATTACCGCAAGTTAACTGTGCTATATCTGAATGGAAACCCCATGAGCAAGCTAAGACCATACACGATAGTAACTATACAGGAAACACTAGTATAATCTAGGTAGATTTTCTGATAAAATTTGGGAACCGCAATGGGTGCTGCAATAACCCAAAGACAACTCACAACCTAATTTTAATACTTCGGTTAATATTTTTACTTTGTTATTCCAAAAAGTTGATGTCTAGAGTGGTAGAATATATTTTCTATGTGCTTTGTATGAAACTATACTTTATAGTCAATCACATTATAGCGATAAATTCATATCAAATATAAAAATTACTTTTAAGATTTCATATATTAAGGATATTCTGTTCCTTGGGCCCACCCTCCAACTACCCCTAGGAAACAGAACCTAGTATCCTTCAAATCTGGATGTCTTCTGCTGGACCATTCTTGTGCTAGAGCCTGGATCCACCAGAGGATCCTCTGGTAACCCCTAGTAGGCCAGTCCGACATTGCCCTTTCCAAACATACTGTATTAAAGGGAATGTGTTGCCAAGAAATTACTCATCAGTTAAATCATGTTTTTGTGTTAAACATATTTTTTAAGAATTTTTGGTGATATAGTTTTTAGTTTCCCATGTTATTATCTACATTTAAAAAAAAAAAAAATTCTAGAAATCTTGCAATTCCAACGTTTGCCACTGAGCCTAAAATAGACTCTTCCCGGAAACAATGGCCTGGAGTAAACCCTATTGACATGAATGGGAGAGTTTTCTAGGCATGCTCTGTGACCTGTGCAGAGGTCATTGTACAGGGGGAGGAGCTGTGACATCACCTATTGTACATGATCGCTGTGATCATCGGTGTGCTGTAAAGGAGGTGAGTGCTGCAAAGAAATCTCCTACAGTAAGCAGAAAGTCTCAGCGTAGGATTTTTAGAAGTTTTTTTAAATATAGATAATAACATGGACCATTTTATTTTTTAACATCACCAACAATTCTTTAAAAATATGTTTAACATAAAACTTGATTAAAAAAAAATAGGTCATTTTCTGGGGACACATTCCTCCTCCAATTAGCCACCCCTCCGTCTAAGAACTTCCCGGCTAAGTGGAGACCTATTCTTTGAGAGTCAAATTCTGGCAGACCCGGCCCATCCATGTTATACATGGTTAGCCTTTCAGTTAAATGGTCTACATGTAATACTACATTTTTCCTGTAGTGGCCACTGTCTCTGAAGCAAGACTTGCATCGATCAACTGATTTTCAGGCTAGCTACATTTGACAAATGGATTGTCCCGATACAATTTATCAATTATGTGCCTGTTTTAATATATTTTTGCTCAGAGTATTACTATGCATGCTTACAATAACATTTTACAGCACACACGTGGACAGAATTTCTGCCAATATGATGAATCTTCGATTAAGGAATGCGAGGTCTGTGTTTACTCTACGGTCACGAAGAACAAAGAATTAGTAGCACTTCTCATTTGCACCGACTTATTTTACAAGCTGTTGTGGTATGATAGTTTAATTTTTTATTTTTTTTTTTGCAGCTGAAGTACCCGACGACTATCCAGATCAGTTTGATGATGTGTTGGAGTTTATTCAAGACACCATAAAAAGACTTCGGAGGTCATCCAACAAGCAATCCCTCTCCAGACGAGACAGAGGGAGACTCGCTGCTACAACAGACACTAAGGATTCCAATAAAAAGACGAGCAAAGAGACTCGAAAAAGGAGAAACAAGGGATGTGTCCTTAGGGAGATACACTTGAATGTGACTGACTTGGGTTTGGGCTACGAAGCCAAGGAAGAACTTAAGTTCCGGTACTGCAGTGGGTCCTGCAACAACCCAGAGACAACTTACGACCAAATTCTAAAAAACTTGACCATCAAGAAAAAGTTGGTTAATGACAAGGTGAAGCAGGCGTGCTGCAGGCCCATTGCCTTCGATGACGATGTTTCGTTTTTGGATGACAATCTAGTTTACCACACCTTGAGGCAACATTCCGCTAAGAAATGTGGATGTGTATGATTTCCTTTTTGGATAGCCATGCGGCAGTGTGTATTGCATTCCTGAAATAAGGCAAAGGAAGGGATCAAGATTTCCCTGGTAGAGGTCTCCCGGCAGACAGAGATGGAGAAGAGGACCAAGGATGGTTGGACATGGAGCTATCATGGAAACCTGTTGTGGCATTAATCCAGTGAGTGCCAGGATACAAAAATAACAAAAACAAAAAAAATTCCCCCATGAGAGATGCAGACAGCAGATACAGCTCTTATATGGGGGATGGATTTTCACCAATTTTTTTCTATACGTGACTCACCAGCAGTGTTGACTGGAAAGGTCGATATCCAGCTTTTAAGCACCGGCATTTATACATCGTGCATGTCAGGTTTTTTTTTTTGCCCTGTATATCTTTTTGTTACATCAGAAAACAAGTGTATTACATAATCCGTTAGTTCTGTATTTTGGGGTTTAATTAAAATTTTTGCTACTTTACTTTAGTCCATTGACATACTGTACCAAATACTGTCATTCTCATTACAGGTAATTGCTATCAATGACGTCACTTCCACTTCTTTTTTGATCTTTTTGATTTTTCTTTTACCCCAACATTATGGACCATTATAAAATTGTGCACGGTAGACTCATGTGGTGAACAATCAAAGCCTAACCAGAGCAAGTCAGATGGTCCAAAGCCCCGACAAAAATATCACAACTGCAAAAGTCAACCAGTCATGGGTTGCTTGTTTTTGTTGCCTAACCATACAATCGGTTGAGAATTGGGCTCTGTTGGCAGGCGGTAATGGGTGCCCTTGACTATACAATTTTATACGATATACCTGACCCCAAACATATAGCCCCAATGTAAGGCAGTACATTGGCGTGGGTGCATGGACAAGCAAAATCACAAGTTCTTTGGGTATGTTCATGCGGTGCAGTCCAATGTTTCCAAAAATTTGCAGCAATTTGCCCACGACTTCATGGCAGAAAACTTGATTTGGCTGTACCATGTGAATATACACTTAGTATATTAGTCAGGTCCAACAAAATTAGGCGATATATAACATATAGGGCCCACGGGCATGGCCGATTAGATCACATCATGTGGCTCGCGAAGGGAGCCATAGTCCAATGTGCATGAAGCCCAATATGGAAAATACTGGCCATTATACCTTGTTCATGTGAGTCCTTGAGTAGCGGTCACAGGGTATGCCAGTCGAACTGCTTGGAGAACCCACCATCCAGCATGGCTAGACCTGCTGAGGACATCTACCTAACCCAAATCTGGCCCACCATGGAGGCCTTCATTGGGAGAGAATCATCGACACCTAATCTATATACAGGACATTTATGTTTTGGGGGATTTTTTTGTTTTTTTGACAGTACATTGGTAATTGGTCCCAGAGGCCGAGCAGACTACTTGATGCCATGCATCCACTCAGATACATGAAGATATAGAATATATTTATTGATTATTAAGTTATTGCTATTTATTACAGTCCAGTTATGAATGTTTCTTCTTTTTTTTTTCCTATTTATTGCAATTTCTTCTTTGATGGTGCCAAAGCGAAGCATGCTCTCGAGACTACGACGAGACAGATGCGAGCACGTGTATGTTGGTAGTTGTAGAATCACAGACTTTACCCTTTTTTTTTAGCTTCTGTTCTTAAAGGGATAGCCTTGAATGACAAAAAACATGGACGCTTTTTTCCAACAGCACCACACCAGTCCAAAGGTTCTATGTGGTATTGCAACTTGACTGCAATACAACATATGATCCCCAAACAAGTATGGTGCTATTTTTTTTGGAAGGCTGCCATGTTCTTGTAATCTGAAACAACCCCTTTAAAGGGATCCCATTAAAGGAGGGACAAAATGGTGATGTGGCCTTGTCCAGAGGAAAGTATATGTTATATAATATACAATGCTTTACTGTTCCTAGGAGATATTTTATATTTGTTACAGCGAGAAAACTTTATGAATTATTATAAAATTACAACTAGGAAGACTAGAGAATTGACTACATTTAAAGGGGATGTTCACTTTGGAAATCACTTTTCCTTCTATCGGTCCCTTTTTGATAAGCTGATCTACTAAGCTCCATATTGCTGGGACCTTCACCAATCTGTAGAAGAACCTGGCAGCTAGTATTTAATTTCCCTGCAGCACTCCCACAGGGCAAATGGAGTATTACACCGTTGTTATTTAAACCAATGGGTAATCAGTGTAATGCATGGACGTGTCTAGTCCTCCAATGCAAAAGACACTCTTTGCACTCGTTGATAGGACCCATCTTTATTTATTATCTAATAGATTGTGTACACCAAAAAATTCACAATAATGAGGAAGGGTTGGAAATGATTTCCCAATAGCTTAATATTATTTCCAGAGTCCAATGCCTTGGCTGAGCATTAACTGATACTATTAAGGAGTCGGATTTCATTCTGGCGGTGGAGCTGCGGCCCGGCCTTCGCAGGTATATAGTATATCAGTAAATCTAGACTGTAATGTAAATGGTGGCAGATAAAACCTCCTGGATGTATGTAGAGTATGGGCTGTGCCAGCAGACAAAGGGTCAAGAGCAGCAACATAGGGATGTATGTGCAATATGTAAGAATAGGGGGTCAAATTAACGTAAATAAATTGAGCAATCAAATTTGCAATCGTTTTAAAATATTTATTTTAAAAAAAGAAACAACTTTGCAAATAGTCGGGATTAAAAATCTCCTACCGTTTTGTGTCTGCAGCTCCTATACAGATGTAGCTGTCTCCATGGTAACAGACTACAAAAATAACTGTGTAGTCTGATCCTCCCTTTCACCTGTTCCATACTTCGTGGTAATTTTATCGTGTTACAGCTCAGTTCTATTTAGGACTACATCGAAAAATTCTGCCGTTTCTGATTTCACATTTTACAGGGTTCCTCTTCTGGTTCAGACAGTGTCTTGTTAGATTAGGCTTTGGGAATTTGCATATTGGGTTTTAAGGTTGCATATTGAGTTTTTTTTTTTAGGGATACTTTGCATATAGGTTTTAAACCAGACCCGCTTTCACAATTCTTCTAGTTGATATTGGAAACCGTCAACGGGTTGCTGACAGACACGCCCCTCACTTGACAGCAGAGTTTTTATGATGCAGTGCTCTCTATGGCACTGCATGGTGTATATGTAGGGTCTCCAACCTCATATTATACAGTGACTGATGACACTTTAAGCTCTGTAAAGAATATGTAGAGGATGCTGGGAGATTTTTGCTCTGAAGCTTCAGAATGATAAAAGTGCTACATTACACTTTGTAAGTTACAGTTTTTATGTTGTTTTTTTTTTGTTTTGTTTTTTTGCCGATTCTAAATATTTTCCTGCTTTAGAATTTTTTTTTTCAGAATTTTTTTAGGATCATTGCGTCTTCAGATTTTTTTTTTTTTAACCATTTCATGTCCTGATAAAAAGGGGTAAAGTCTGTGATGGTGATATATATTCTTCCCCGATGGTATGAAGCTATAACTATTTGCTTATCTGAAAGTTTCGATTTCACCTATGAGTTATGTCTTGTTCATTTGTGTTACTCAACCAAAGTTCTCTACAAACTTTATTTTTGTACAATATTCATTTTTTAACTTTTTACAAAATAAAACTCATTTCTATCATCCTTTGTGGTTTGCGTTTTGTCTGTTTTTAAACCTGTATATAGGGGGAGGTGGTTTGTATGCAAGGGTGGAGCTATAGGGTGGGCAGTCTGGCCTCAGTGCCTGAGGGGGGGTCCAATGTCCCCTGAATAATCATTACACACAGGACTACAATGACTGTTAACACCTAGAGATGAAGAACCTAGCTTATTATGGAATTCCCAAAAATCTTGGGTTTGGCTCAACCTGAGATTTTTGGAGTTCACCACCTATGAATCATTATTACACTCTGAAGCGGAGGTCCAGGGGGGGTCAGGACAAAATATTAAACAGTCATAATAACGTTTCACCATCTTTCCTGGACTCCCTCTCATCATCCAGTGCTTCATCACAAGTCTTCGATCTTCTTCCGAGCCTCCTGTTGTCAGTGGCCCTCTGATTATAGCGGTCACACAAGCGCTATGACATTGGTGCACCCCATGTGACTTTCCAATCACAGGCCTTAGTGGTCCACCAGGACCGTCATCATAATCAGGAGGCCAGAAAAGGCCAAAAGAGAACCGAAAACCCATTTGAAGGAATACCAGATGCTGAGAGGGAGTCCAGGAGAGGTGCCTCCGATTCCCTGGACTCTGATTATTATACTCTGGGGTCTGAAGAGACCCCAAACTATAGTAATAGCACTTCTGGTTCGGACTGAATGGACAAAACTGGCGGGTCAAGCTAGTGAATATTAAAGGGGTTGTCCAAGAATATCCGAACTTCGATAGGAGGTTGGGGCAGGTGAAGCATAAAAAAAAAGAAAAAAATTCACATGTCCCCGGCGCTCTGGTGTCCGCTGCCATTGTCCGAAACAGCGCGCGCTCAGGCAGCAACTGGTGACATCACTCACATACTTCACCAAGTCCTTTCCTTAGAAATTCTGCTGGCACAGGCCCAGGCGCACGCTGGACAGCGGTGGTGGACACCGGACTGTTGGGGACAAGTGTGTATGATTTTTTTATTTTTTAATGTTTCACCTTCCCCCAGCCTCCTGACTAAGTATTGAGATTCCTGGACAACCCCTTTAACAAAACATATTTGTGAGGTTCGCCCATCACTAGTAACACCTCTATTGTAAAACTGGAGGCAGATAGTGCAGGATCGGGCAATAGGTAATGGTCAGATGTCAGCTCCTCCTCTCTGCACAGTCACAGAGCATGCCCACAACACTCCCCCCAAAGAAGTCTATAGTCTTTTAGTTTTCCAGGTATCTGTTGTAAAGCAAATCCTACCATCACAACAACATGGCTGCCCCCATAAGATGTAGAAAAAATGTTTTATATTAATTCATGATAGTTCATTTAATATGGATTGAAGATCTGCTGAGATCTCCTCCGATACCCAGGTCATACCAGACCACCTATGGTCTAAACCTACCTAAGGCCCCAAGGTGAGGGCCCCACTTCACCATGGCAACCTTTAGCAGTCGGGTCGCCCTGGTCAGACTTGGCTACAGGCTATGCTTCTCTTGCTTCGTTTGGTCATCTCCAACACCTTGATTCTTGATCCATCCACTAGATAGATGAAAAAGGCTTAACCGGTGGGAGTTTGACCACCGGACCCCACCGATTACCAGAATGGGGACTCGAGTCAAACTCCTTCTAGCTACGGTCTTGAGGCTGGGGGAAACGAATGATCAGAGGCCCCAGTTTTGGTGATTGGAGCCCCCATAGTCAGAACCATGCTACAAGGAGTAGTGTAGCATGCTGTCCTATTCTTCCTGTAAAACGATGGACGCCCCAACCTTGTAATCCATTATCCTATGAGGCTGTTACATAAACTCTCCCGACACTGCGCTCTCCCCTCCCCCACACTCTGCTGTGTTAGTAAATTCAGAAAATATGTGGCACTTGAGAGATGAATACAGAAGGATATATTCCAAAGACATCTCCAGGTCTCCTCGCAGCTACTGACGTCTGTATAAACACAAGTGATATAGGACAGAGGCGTTTGTATTCCATGCCTCGTGTCTCAGTCGCTGTAGAAGGTTTACTCTCTGGACCGAGCAGCCTGCAGGAGATATTCGGTTTTACTTCATTTTCTACCTTCTTACACAGATTGATAGGGGCCCACACTAACCCGTGTTCATCATATTAAAATCATATCAGATGTAGCAGAGCTGGTTTTGCCGGTGTCTTTTTATGTAGCAGAGAGTTCTTTAGGACCCCTTAGGCACGAGGCGACCTCTGCACCCCCAACAGTTATAATACATAGACTGACATTGTGGGAGTAGCCGTCATCGCCCATGTGAAAATGTGTGGGGTCTCCCTTAAATGTTTATTATTGATATGTTATGTGCAATGTTGTGTTGTGCCCCATGTTTGTGTACCTCTCTATCAGATACAAGCATGTCTTGACCAAAATCTGATCCCAGGTCTCTTCTACACGTTCCCAGTGTTGGTGCGTACTGGTCGACTCACTTGGGTATGAATACAGCTTTATCTTCACCTCTACCCACAAGTGTTGGATTGGGTTGAGGTCTGGGGACTGTGGGGGCCAATCCAGCACCTCTACTTCACTGTCATTGAACCATTTCTTCACTAATCTCGACGTATGCTTCGGGTCATTGCCCTGCTGGAACACTATGTCATCCTTTTCATACCCATAGTACTCAAGTGTACGAAGTAACTCATCTTGTAGGATACTCACATATACACATGTGGACAAAATTGTTGGTACCCCTCGTTTAATGAAAGAAAAACCCACAATGGTCACAGAAATCACTTGAATCTGACAAAAGTAATAATATATAAAAATATGTTGACAAGCCACAAAGCTTCTGGGAGAATGTCCTATGGACAGATGAGACAAAAATGGAAATTTTTGGCAAGGCACATCAGCTCTATGTTCACAGACGGAAACATATCTTGAAAAGAACACTGTCCCTACTGTGACACATGGAGGAGGCTCTGTTATGTTCTGGGGCTGCTTTGCTGCATCTGGCACAGGGTGTCTTGAATCTGTGCAGGGTACAATGAAATCTCAAGATTATCAAGGGATTCTAGAGAGAAATGTGCTGCATAGTGTCAGAAAGCTTGGTCTCACTCGCAGGTCATGGGTCTTGCAACAGGATAATGACCCAAAACACACAGCTAAAAACACCCAAGAATGGCTAAGAGGAAAACATTGGACTATTCTGAAGTGGCCTTCTATGAGCCCTGACCTAAATCCTATTGAGCATCTTTGGAAGGAGCTGAAACATGGCGTCTGGAAAAGGCACCCTTCACACCCGAGACAACTGGAGCAGTTTGCTCATGAGGAGTGGCCAAAATACCTGCTGAGAGGTGCAGAAGTCTCATTGACAGTTACAGGAATCGTTTGATTGCAGGGATTGCCTCAAAAGGTTGTGCAACAAAATATTAAGTTAAGGGAACCGTCATTTCTGTCCAGGCCTGTTTCATGAGTTTTCTTT